>JAVTVY010018580.1:0-81417 GCA_036873755.1 Hanleya hanleyi
TTGCTGCACTAACATTACAGTGAATTACTATAAAAGTTACAGCAAAAGTTTACATTGTACCACATTAACCACGGATAATGAACCAATAATACCACATTAACCACGGATAATGAACCAATAATGCCACAGGGGAGCTCAGAGACCAGGCTTGGTTCTTGTGATGTTTTTTTTTAGAAATATGCAGGCAATATGGAATCACATGACTTCTTGTCAGTGCGCCGACATCTTTTGCCATCAGCATTGTTATGTTGCGTTCAGTGCAGTGTTTGCTTTCAACGAATCTCTTAGCGTAATTCACGAAAGCTAAATTTAAGAAGTTATTCTGGTGTGCATAAGAACAATGCAGGTGGACGGTCTAACGTTCATTCTACCACACCCCACGTGTTTTTAAAGTTCGCGTCACGTGGCGCAAAAACATGTGATCATCAACAGCCAATCGTTTCCTGGTGGGTTGACAAGTCGGCTCACCTCATCGTTTTTGTGTGCAGATTTGTCTCTGCCATAACAGAGGTATGTAGCAAATAATTACAACGAATGATCTTTGAACTGAAAAACATTTTCTTTTGTAATAAAGCGTCTGTGTTCCAATCTGCCATAAGTCTGCAACCGTCAGTGTATTATTTGTTTTAATTTATGATCTTTTATCGGCAATAATTTCAAGAAATAGTGCCATTTCCGGTTGTGATCTCCAGGTAGAGGTCGCAGCACAGACAAGATTGGCGCGAGATACAAAATGGCGACAGCGTCATTGACGAACGCCTTGACAGCATCATTTATTGATTTGAAGAAGGTTTATGGGAGAGGCCTCATTCCACAATCACTCCAGCATTTCAACATTACAAGTATTATTTCGTTTTTTGTCGAGTCAGGCCATGACTACAAGTCTGGACGTGAAACACGCACGCCGTTGGATGCAAGATTCTCTTTTTTCATTTTTTACAGCCCACCAGCAACTGGTTATTTCATTGGTCGAATCCAGCGTGCAATCGAGAGTTTCCGTTGACAGCTTTTCACGTTGTCACGTCTTTCGGCTATTTTCGGTATGAAAAGGTCTATTGAGATGGATATCAAAATTTATCGTCTGCCTGTTTCTTTTTTGTACATCTTGGAGCCAATTACAGTTGGAGAAACTATTTTTTTTTTCGCGAAGATTTATTCAAATTTGTTGATGTCATTAAACCTGTGTGTACGGATGATAGGTACACAATCCAGTCATTGGCTGACGGGAGAATTTCACGTGTATTCTAAAACCAAGAGTCACACTTGCATCATTTTAATCGTTAATGGCATTTTAGCACGCCCCTATAGCTGTCATACTGTGAACTCTCCAACCCGTGTCGATTTCAGGCACGCGACTTGTAGATGTTGCTTGCTTCGATTAATTGGCGAGCCGAAGCATCATAGGGGTGTTAATCCAGTTTGAAATACAAGAGAATACGTCTCTATCCGATTGCAACGTGATCTGTTGTAAATGTTTCACCGCAGAAAATAAGGAATTATTTCTTAATTCCTATCTCCCAATGCAAGCTGTCCTCAGTCCGTGGAGATTCATCTTGGCTATGGGCTTTTCCACCAGAGATTGATATGTATGTAAATAATATATTCATTCTTCTGTGTCAATTTCGAGCCCATTAAATCGTTTGATATTTTATGTGTTTATGTACGATTCACTATGAGTCGTTCAATTATTTTTTTTTTCAACAAACAGGACTTTTTACCCAATCGATTTTTCACATGGTATTTCACCGAATGTTTTCAAACATCAACTGCTAAGAAATGCTGCTGATCTACACTCCACTATCACAAGATTCCAAGCCAGTTCGTCGTCCTGAAATGTCGAATCTGAAACTTGCTATACAAAATCTTTTCGCAAAGCATCTTGGAACCTAAACTCAGCAAATCGAGCGAGGCCCTTGATTGGCCAATACAAACTCTCTGTCAACGCCTGACGTATAACTTGTCGAGTCGCCTAACCAGGGGCTGTGTCTGTCAACGCCGCACATATAACTTGTTGAGTCGCCTCACCAGAGTATGCGTTTTATCAACGCCTCACATATAACTTGTCGGGTCACCTCACCAGGGTCTGTGTCTGTCAACGCCTCACATATAACTTCTCGGGTCGTCTCACCAGGGGCTGTGTCTGTCAACGCCTCACATATAACTTGTCGGGTCGCCTCACCAAGGTCTGTGTTCCTCAACGCCTCACATATAACTTGTCTGGGTCATCTCATCATGGTCTGCGTCTGTCAACGCCTCACATATAACTTGTCGGGTCGCCTCACCAGGGTCTGTGTTTGTCAATGCCTCACATACAACTTGTCGGGTCGCCTCACCAGGGTCTGTGTTTGTCAACGCCTCACATATAACTTGTTGAGTCGCCTCACCTGGGTCTGTGTTTGTCAACGCCTCACATGTAACTTGTTTAGTCGCCTCACCTGGGTCTGTGTCTGTCAACGTCTCATATATAACTTGTCGGGTCGCCTCACCAGGGTCTGTGTCTGTCAACGCCTCACATATAACTTGTCGAGTCGCCTCACCAGGGTCTGTGTTTCGCTGATTATCTGTTTACTGAGTATTAGCAATTAGTTCACATCCTAACAGGAAACTATATGTCATTTGAATAACGTACCTTATGCTGTGTGTTTCTAAGTCGTCTATTCTCTCTTAAAGTCAGGATACTGATGACGAATTTCTAATAAATACACACCCTTATGCTGAAGCCGGACAACCAATAATAGTAACAGAAAAGAAAAATAGGAAGTAAACCACGCCTCGGACAATAGCAATAAAAAAGTAAACATGATAAGATATCAGAAAAAGGTAACGAAGGACAAATATATTGTTATCGCAATTTGACAGAACTTCATATACAGCTAGGAGGGGTAAAAACACGTTTTGTGACACCTCAAGCAAACTGATTATTATATAGCAGTATTGATGCGGCCACTTAACAACGCAGCAGTTATGCAGACATTTTAACTCAACTCTCAAGTTCACACCACACCGAGTAGGCCGACATTCGTAGTGTATAACGTCTCATATTAGTTCGGTAATTATCCGATTAGATCTTATTTTCTTGAACTCGTCTGACCCGTTATCTTTATGTTCATTATTTTACGAGACAAAACGAGAAGAGACACTAGCTGCTGAAGAGATCCTTCAATCCTTTATGTTTCATGTCTATTGTAAGTCACGTGATGTCAGACGTCGTCAGTTTTTCTCACCTCTTACATATTTCAGCCAATATTTTAGAACGTTGGTAGTAATATATTTCCTGTCGATGCGTTATATCGCACTGAAAATGATAATTGTGTACATCTAAACAGCCTTCAATTACTCAGCTAATATGCACATGCACTCATTGAGGTGAGTATATATATGTTTATTAGTGTAAAGGATCCCTCTGCAGGTGCACCTGTTTGTTGAAAATTTTGTAAAGTAAAAAAACTCGGAAAATTGTTCGAATAAAACAGGCTAATTATCATAGTCCGTGAGCTACTAGGGGTCACCTTGCACCCCCCCCCCCCTCCCCAATACAGAGCGAAACTATGTTTTTTATGTACTTTAGGACATGTCAAATAAGAAACAACTTGTTAACAGTCGATAAACTGGGACTCACTAACCCTTTTATCAGTTTGAAATTACCCCCTGTGTAATAAACTACATTTTTTGTGGCAATAGGGGTAGGGTTACAAGAATAGCCTTATGTTTCATGATTATCATCCAATCTTTATAATGTTGGTCACATATTATTCAGCATTGATTGCTGCATCAAATGTTTACAAGATACTACTACTATTTGTTGGCTATGACGTCACACAGGGACCATACATACTACAGTAAGAGTAGTAGCGAAACCGGCGTTTTGGGGGTGCGTGAGGCTGTGTTTGAGCGATTGAGGGACCATTCTTGGTCCTAATGCGTCGTGTGAGGTGTAAAAGTGAAGCCATCGGTGTGTAGACCACGACTTGAGGGATGTCC
The DNA here is from genome assembly GCA_036873755.1 of Hanleya hanleyi. Taxonomy (NCBI): domain Eukaryota; kingdom Metazoa; phylum Mollusca; class Polyplacophora; order Lepidopleurida; family Hanleyidae; genus Hanleya; species Hanleya hanleyi. The sequence goes on from JAVTVY010018580.1 coordinate 3,982, forward strand.
ACATCATCTGTGACGTCATTGGTGACGTCATCAGTAGGAATAGTAGCCAAAGTGGCCGTTTTTGGGGTGTGAAGGAAGGTGTTTGGGGTAGAGATGGTGGTCCAATGGATCGTGTTGGGTGTCATCTTGTAGCTCTCTGCATGTAGACGACGAATGATATGGTTTTTGTTTTTGTCGCATCGTGCTACTCATGCGCAGTTGGGCAGTAGTAACAAAAGATGTCATTTTAAGCATGGGCAATGACATGTTTGAGCAATCAAGGGACCCAGGGTCATTATTTCAACAGTCACCTCAAGCTCATCGGTCATTATTTCGCCAGTCACCTCAAGCTCATCGCTCATTATTTCACCATAGTCACCTCAAGCTCATCGGTCCATTATTTCACCATAGTCACCTCAAGCGCATCGGTCATTATTTCACCATAGCCACCTCAAGGTCATTGGTCTTTATTTTACCATTCACTTCAAGCTCATGGGTCATTATTTCACCATAGTCACCTCAAGCTCAACGGTCATTATTTCACCACAGTCACCTCAAGCTCATCGGTCATTATTTCACCATCGCCACCTCAAGTTCATCGGTCATTATTTCACCATAGTCATTTAAAGCTCATCGGGTCATTATTTCACCAGTCACTTCAAGCTCATCGTTCATTATTTCATCGTAGTGACCTCAAGCTCATCGGTCATTATTTCACCATGGTCACCTCAAGCTCATCGGGTCATTATTTAACCATAGTCACCTCAAGCTCATCGGTCATTATTTCACCACAGTCAACTCAAGCTCATCGGTCTTTATTTCACCATAGTCACTTCAAGTTCATCGGTCATTATTTCACCATAGTCACTTAAAGCTCATCGGGTCATTATTTCACCAGTCACCTCAAGCTCATCGTTCATTATTTCATAGTAGTCACCTCAAGCTCATCGGTCATTATTTCGCCATAGTCACCTCAAGCTCATCGGGTCATTATTACACCACAGTCACCTCAAGCTCATCGGTCATTATTTCATCATCGCCACCTCAAGTTCATCGGTCATTATTTCTCCATAGTCACTTAAAGCTCATCGGGTCATTATTTCACCAGTCACCTCAAGCTCATCGTTCATTATTTCATCGTAGTCACCTCAAGCTCATCGGTCATTATTTCACCATAGTCACCTCAAGCTCATCGGATCATTATTTAACCATAGTCACCTCAAGCTCATCGGTCATTATTTCACCACAGTCAACTCAAGCTCAACCAACTGAACCATGACGGCCAATAGATATTACACCCGTGGATTTTCCCTGTGATGGTCAACCTTCTCTCTCGGTGTTGCATTGTGTGCAACTGACCTCATAATGAAGAAATGATATTTGGTATGGCGTATAGCCCGCCACTAAGCATATACACACGACCCCGGTAAACGCGCCGATGCTCTACCGACTGAGATACATGTATATTTGAGAGATTGAGGTTCTATATCTCATCATCTGGACCATGACTTGAGGGATTTCCATGTCATCTGTAATTTCATTGGTGACGTCATCAGTACGAGTGGTAACGAAAGCGGTCAGTGCGTAGGGGTGTGTTTGAGAGACTGAGGGACCATCCTTGGTCCTAATGGGACGTGTAGGGTATCATATCGAAGCTTTCGTGGGACAGCGTCCGACTGGTCTGGTGTGTCGTGGAAATAGGCGATATGGCTAGCATGCGCAGACAGGAAATTCTGGAAAAGGGGCACTTGAATGGAATTATAGCCTCGAGGTGGATCATCCGTGATCCGAAAGGGTCGTGTGGGGTTTCGTAGCGAAGGGCTCGCGGGATAGTCTGGTGTGAAGCCTAGTATCATCACCTGGCTCCAAGCTCTGACTCCAAGAGCTCCGAGCTCCAAGAGCTCCGACTTCAAGAGCTCCATGAGCTCCGAGCTCTCAACCAATCAATCCCAAAGCTCCGAGCTCTGTAGTTTCTCATATGGCGGCTTCTGACTGGACAAGAGTTCTATACCACTGTCAGACTGCGCATCCGCAGAACGATGATACTAAGCTACTCACCAGACTCATTCGGACCACGGATGGTCCACCTCGAGGCTAAAATTCCATTCAAGTGCCCCTTTTCCACTATTTCCTGTCTGCGCATGCACGCCATTCCCCTTACTTCCACGACACCCTAGACTAGTCGGACGCTGTCCCACGAAAGCTTCAATATGATACCCCACACGTCCCATTCGGACCAAGATTGTCCCTCAGTCTCTCTAACACACCCCTACGCAGCCATAAAATGGCCGCTTTCGCTACTACTCGTACTGGTGACGTCACCATTGACGTCCCAAATGACACCACGAGATCTACACCACGAGAGCTTCAAGATGATACCCTACACTCCATCTTTGGATGAGATATAGAACCTCAATCTCTCAAATATTCCCCTGCGCATCTCAAGAATGACCTCTTTACTTGGCCCGACTTCCAATAAAAAACACGCCAGTCTGAGTGTACCCCAAGAAAGCTTCACTAGGATACCCCAACCGGTCCATTTGAACCAAAATTGGGTACCTTTATTGCTGAAACATGTCACTGCCCACGCCTAAAATGACATCCTTCGTTACTACTGCCCAACTGCGCTTGAGTAGCACTATGCGACAAAAACAAAAACCATACCATTCGTCGTCTACATGCAGAGTGCTACAGGACGACACCCCACACGGTCCATTTGGGCCACGGATGGTCCATCTCTATTCCAAAAACCTTCCTTCACACCCCAAAATGCCCACTTTACTTCTACTGATGACGTCACCAATGACGTTAGAGATGACGTGTACATCCCTCAAGTCGTGGTCACACACCGAAGGCTTCACTTTGACACCTCACACGACGCATTCGGACCAAGAATGGTCCTTCAATCGCTCAGGGGGTCCAAAACTGGTTTACTTGGAGGGGCTCATATTAGCATATATTAGCATATACTAAACATAATAGTTTGGCAGTGTAGCGATCAGAATTTATGCCATTTTGCTGACAAACCCAAATATTATGGATACGATTTTTCAAAGACATAGACTTCCAGGTCTCGAAATGGTAATCCATGTACTATTTGCAGATTCAACATACAGAGCTGTAGTATAGTCGATACATGCCGTACGGTTAATTCGTTAGTCCAAACCCCTATCAATGTTCGTGCATATTGTATACGGTTTCTTTTTTTCTCTTTTTTTCTTCTTTCTTTCGTTTTATAATTTAGAAACAATAATGTGTTATTGTTGAACGAGGCGTTAAATCATATTCACTCACTCGCTCATTCAATAATGCGTGAAAAAAGTATTCCGATTTGAAGAACTTACCTGTATTAAATCGACTCGTGATTCCAGTGGCGGTACATCCACTCTGTAGAGGAATGGGCGATAGCACCCTGTCTTCCTGTTAAGTAGTGCCCCCAAAAGTTTGCGACGCCTACTTTTAGTTATTTAGACTAATTTGCATATTAAACCTCGCCCATGTGAACAATTCCAAGTTGTTCAGACGAATACCTAAAAAACCTTCGGTTTTCTGATAACAGGCTAAGCAATATAAGATAACAGGCTAAGCAATATAAGTTTTGCGCAAAAAGGTGTGGAAAATTGCATGCCTTCGGGGAGCTGAAGAGAATACTCTCAAGGTAGAAAAAACACCTAATGTGAAAGGAATGCACTTATAGATGACGACTAGAGGAGATAATGAAAGAAATGAACAGATAAAAGAAATAACCTTTAAACCTCCGTTGTATTTTTTCGTAGAAATTTAACCCCACAGTTACGTTGTTATAAACATTTCTAAATAATACCAAATTAAACGTATATGAGATGAATATTAAGTACGATGATATTCATATGCTCAGCTTTCAACTACAGTTAAACTATGACAATGTGTGAAGGGAATATTTTAATTTGTTATATAGCTCTATTAAACAAAGACAAAGGGTCCACTGAACGCCGTTGTTGCCCATGGGCATAATGTAATAAAATATCGACCGCAAAACTTATGTATAGCGTTAAAAAGTAATTATTCAAAGTCATGTTAGTGATAACAGCCAGTTTGGGTGATAAAGATGTAAACAGCAAGAGTGCTGCATTCTTCCGTTCAGACACAGGCCTAAGGTATCGAGATCAACATCTCCGACATTTCAACAGGGAGAAAATCAGCTATCCTAAGGATCGTTTTATTTGCACATTTGCGAAACAGATTCACGCGACTACGATCGATTTAGCGGATCCTGGCACGGAAATTTATCATGTACGACGACTGTCTAAAAATATTTCGGACGTCATGCCTCTATTACGGAACATTCCGAAAGCCGGTTGGACCACGCTTTTGAGCTTATACAAAACAGTTCCTAAATCTATTCGTTTTCAAATCTGGCATTCACTTATGTTCTTTTGGTGTTCTTGATTTGGACGAACTGCTCAAATGAGATCCTCTTTTCTCGTTTGGAGAGATCTCATTTAATAGATGAATCAGTGGGCGATAGAAGAATCAGTGGGCGATGATAAAATCTGTGTGAGCATATTAGAGCGTGATTTGAGGAGAAGTGATCTGATCACATCAGCTGATATTCTGACCGCATTCATTCCACAGATATCTCAACGATCATTTCAGTGATTATCGGATGTCATGTGTTCCTAGCCCAACCACGTATATGGGGTGCGGTTGTCCATGTGGGTATCCTGAATGACGTATCCAAATATTATAATCGCCTCTATGTCCTAATGAAATAGAAAGCCCGGTCCATTGCTCCAGATTCTCATTTCCAATGTTTTCCTTGGAACGCAAGACGGAATACTCTCTACATTTAATGTACGATACTCGCGAGGCAATTTAATCCCTTCGTCAAATTAAAATTAAATAACCAATTGTCGACAAAAGTGCACTTAAAACTGATGTAACTGCGGTATGTAAATGCCCGTCATAATCAAGATAACGATTGTGAATAACAAAACATAATAAAAGTTTTACCCAACATTTCAACTCATTCTGTTTCGGAGCATTCAAAATCAGCTTTCTACACTGGGAGAAAAGTCTTCATGATCTCATGACGTCAGAGATGACGTTAATATATTTCGAGCGTCCTGCACTGCACCGCCGTAAACGTCACAATGCTTCTGGCGCTGTGCTCTAAAATAGCATTAATAACATTGAAATTGTTAGCTTTAAAGTCGTGAAACAAGAAGCAGGTTATAATTCCTGATTTAGAAGATCCGAATGAAAATATCCATCTACTTGTTTCCACATTTTATTTCCGGCGGCGCAGCGGATATCTGAATTCAGTAAACATGGGAGCGGTCATCTTGATACTGGACGAGTAACAGGTGTTTTCTCGAGCCATATACTTCACAGACGTGCCGTGGAGTGATCCAACTAGTTTCATGTCGTAAAACGACAGGATTGTGTCACCCGTTCGTGGTTAACACATTAATATTAATTCTGTGATAATGAATTCATCGACCTTTAATGAAAACAAACAATGAAATGAAAACAAACAAATCGACGGTTTATTAACCATAATGGTCCTTTAGTACTATTGTATTATGGCTGAGAGACCAAATCGATGACCATACATGATCAAGTTATTCACCTGTACGTCTGCAGCAAAATGTTTGAGATTGAACTGCGAGTCACTAAAACCTCGAAACAGTAAAACACGGGGATCGGATTGATGTGTAGAGAAAGTCGATCTAGGCTTAATTTACAATGACACACATCAATAAAGAAATAGTGGCTTGATGATGGGTCCCATATAATGCCACAGCGCGAATAAGTCTTACATCAAGCTATGTGAAGTGACTTATTACGGCAACCAGAGAACATTACTTTCAAAGTCCTAGTTGGACATCATGTGCACATTTTGCCAGCAAGCACTTAACTTCCGGCTAACCCCACACTTTCCAGATGGGTCCTTGCACGAACTACATTAGTCAAACCTTTAATGAAAACAAACAAATCGACGGTTTATTAACCATAATGGTGCATCGTGACCTGTATTCACCATTTGCACACGTACCCGGCTTGTAATACGCAGATTATAAGCTACAAACGTTTCCGCTGCATCTGCATCAATAAGTTTTATCTGAGCACATATCAAGGATTCTAATTATAACACGGCCATCGGTTCACTGTGGTACATGTACACCCTCCTTGACGCGGACGGACCGACCAACCCATCAGACGAAAGTCAATTAGGATTGAATACATCAAATGTACAGTCACCGGCTGCCCACATCTGAATTACTGGGTTTTTGGCCTGAGTCTTGAGGCGCGTGGCATTAGTCTGTGACCATAGCCAAAGTGATTAACTAAAGTTGGAAAATTCCCACTCGGGAGAAAGGAAAATACACCCCATAATCAAGTTAATATGGAATTCTTTTTTCACATATAATAAATCATTACGTCAATCAGTATTTTATTAAAAATATCAACAATATACCGAGGGAAACGTTGCTGGAGCGCATCATGCGTGCAGCACGTGTCAGGTGAAGTGACTGGCCACCTGCGTCGCACGCGCTCATCCCACATACGTGTGTGGGACGACGTATCCCTGATGATGTTACCGTATAGTCCGGTAGCCAAATCGCAAAAAGGGGTCTAAATAAGGTTTTCGTTGCAGCCCCCGCGTAGATTTAGTTTGATCACTGCATGTTTATGAACGAGTATCATCTGCTGGTCAGTTCTAGATCTGATGTAGGCATCTACGGTGGTGCCTAAGGTAACAGCATGCATTTCTTCATCACTGTCTGAACCGGACAAAATTAACTCTAAGATGGGGGTAGGTACGGAGCCGTAAAAGGGACATCGGAGGTATACACCCAGTTAATAACTACGACTCGCACTTATTAAGTGCGACCCGCACTTATCAACTGCGACCCTCAGTTATTAACTGCGACACGCACTTACTAACTTAGAAACTAACTTGGACTCTTGAATATATTCTTTGTAGCATAGTCAGTGTTACAGGGCTATTACATCGTCGTTCTGGAATATTTGTATCTGATACCGCCCAAGTCGGTGTTAGGGGCCGGTGGTCATGTATCTGATACCGCCCAAGTCGGTGTTAGGGGCCGGTGGTCATGTATCTGATACCGCCCAAGTCGGTGTTAGGGGCCGGTGGTCATGTATCTGATACCGCCCAAGTCGGTGTTAGGGGCCGGTGGTCATGCCATTCAATATATCCACATGAACAGACACAAAAAGCATGGTTGGGATAAAAATCATCACAGGGGTCACTTTTGGTTCTTGTGATGTTTTTAGAAATATGCATTCTGTATATTTGTCTGTGGGGTAATATGACTTCTTGTCAGTACTCCGGTATCGTTTTTCATCACCCTTTTAATGTTCCGTTTACTTGTGGTATGTCTATAATATGTTTCACACATGTTAAACTCTGCTCGATTTTTAGGTTAAGGATTATCATCTAGCTGCAAGTGGTCAATTCTTATCCAAGAACAGCTTTACATAAAGTTGCTGCTTGCATTTATTAATCTAGCTAGTGGTCAAATATTAACCAAGAATGAGTCTATATAAAGTTGCCGCTTGCAGTGTCACGTCGAAATTATGGGCATCCAGAAAGAAGATGGATTCAACTTTTCTGATGATATCAACGAGAGAACCAGACCTTTACAATCTACCATGATGACGTCGTCTTTCGTCATGATATATTTATATTTATCTTCGCATTATGGGTTAGGCCTCACCAATGTTTAGATAATCAAATGGAGAAAACCAGTCAATTTGCTAGATGAAATGAATGAATGTTACATGAAATGAAAGGAATGGATTTAGGTGAGAAAGTATTGAGAGAAGAAGAAAAACATACCCCATCAATTTTTATTCATTGTATCTACAAACTATTTTCAAACATAATGCATCAAGTGAAACAAAATGCTTTGAAACAACAGAAACCCGTACCTACCCAACCACCCGCCCATGGATAATGTATAACACTATAGTCTACTTTATGGATAATATCTTCTTTATTGGTATGGAATTGACGTTTCCAGCTTTTTAATACAGGCGTCTAACCCCTCATTCACTATATCCGCATGTATCCAAAGACCTAATTCGTATAACATCCACATCAAAGCTAATGCGGATGGTGGATATTGAACATATGTACCTCAGTTCATATAAACTAATTCGATAAATATATCTCTTTCGAAAATAGATACTTGTCAGTTTCTTTGGTTCCATTCTTGAAGCTAGATATACATTATGGGAACATTCTATTACACAGTGATGCTTAATTGATATTTACAAACAAAAACAAACATTCGAATGCCTTTCTTTTATACAAAAGGTAACTGAAAAAAAAATTACGAAAAGGAAGATCCAATAAATATGAATTTGTCAATAGTTATATGACTAGCAAGTGTCAGATCCGATACCAAGATTCAATAATCAGTCGCCGTCCATAAAGAAATTCCGCTTCAAAAATTGCAAGACCTATTTCTTATGACAGTATAAGTAGTAGCGTCTACCCGATCCAAGCCCCCTTTTACCCGGATGTAGAGGTCATTTGTGGCGGTCACGTGGCGGTGACAGCCAATCAGAAGCGAGTAAAATTTGACCTCAGAAATTTGCATATGACGTCACTGGCGGCGTTCTGTGGGTGCAAGATGGCGGCGTGTGGGTGCAAAATGGCGGCGCGTGGGTGCAAGATGGCGGCGTGTGGGCGCAAGATGGCGGCGCGTTCTGTGGGTGCAAGATGGCGGCGTGTGGGTGCAAGATGGCGGCGCGTTCTTAAACAGAATGACCAAAAGCTACCTCCAACACAGGAGAGTTCCAATTGCTGCAGGGGATGTATTTATCCGCGGTGATGCGGTCTGGCAGCGGTTTTGGCGGTGATTCGGTCGCGGGAAAAAGCTTCCGCGGAGAAAAAGTAGTCCCTAGATAAAATGGTCCGATGGGGTCGAGTGAGGTATCAAAGTGAAGCATTCGTGAAGGGGCATCTAATGGCATCAGTACACAATTAATCACTTCCGGGTCGGTGCCCACGATCTACATTGTTTAGAAATTTGAGAGCAGATCTTTATGGATTTTATGAGCTGCGATTTTCCAGCATTTCTGATACATTTGATATTTCAACTTGCAGATGAGTCTTCAAACTGTACTTCCTGGTGTTGATTTGGGCCACTTTGAAAAAAGCATGGTGGATGAAGACATGATCAGTGAAAGGTGAGAAGGCTCCCTGTTTACAAATCGAATGACATTCTGTAGCACCAATCAGCTGTCAGTAGCGGTAATTTGAAATTTCCATGGTCAACATCTGTCAAGAGTTCCACTGGTAATGTCCCACAAGGTAAATATTGACATGCCAGGTGGATTTATGCATTGTGAATTTTCTGGATTTTGCCGATTTTTAACGCTAATACATAACAAGTAACAGAATTAATTGTGTACTGATGCCTGTCACACGACATTTTCACATTTGACCAGAGAACTTTAAATCGTCACTGTGGCTACAGTTTTTACGGGATCAGCCCAATTTTTTCCATGATGACTCCTGAACTAAGTTCAAATATTAGGGTTGTTTCAAATTTATGTTATTAAATTATTAATAAAATAAAATAAAAATTTTAATTCATTTTAATATTTTTTTTAATTATTAAAATTATTTTTTTTCTTGCTAAATGTGGTTGAAATAAATATCATACTGATAATGCTGGGTAACATCTCTTGTATTGTTATGCCATTTCTGCGACAAAATTGAGACCTTTTGGAGGAAATATAGGCAAAAAATGACTGATTTGTCAGTACTAGGGCCAAATAGTCAATGCCAAATATGACGAGGTTCATTTAACACAGCTGGTAATTATGAGCAAATTAACTTTCAAGATACAATAAAATGTAAATGGAAGAAAGGAAATTCATATAGATACAATTACATGCTTTTTTTCAAAATCTCGACCTCAGTTCAAATCTTCAATGCTTCAAATCATTTATGCATTAATACACTTTATATCAGTCTAAAACCACATGAAATTAATACTAATTATATCACCTGTAAAAACTCAGATGTTTGTTCCACACACAAAGAATTTCCAAAATGCCTTTTGCATTTGTAACTTTAATGAGACAAATAAAATCTGATTAACTGAGTCAACAGTTAATCTGACTGTTGAGGTTTTCTCATTGTTGTGTGTTTATTGTCAGTCACATTTGCATCATAGCAAATACTTTCTCTTCATTCCATTTCCACTATCTCCAGGACTATAAGTATGTAATTCTCTTTCATATTCATATCAGAGATCTTGTAGGTAGCAAGAAACATGGATTACAGGCACCAAATATTAGCAAGCCCCATACAACCCTCTTCCCCCCCACCCCCACACACACACATCAACTCTGGGAATTTCGCACAGTGTGACTCAGAGGTATGCCTCCAACTCTGTTGGAAGATAGGCCTTTCTCACTGTAAGTTGCCACTTTAATCTTTCACCAAACAGTTAACAGTTTAAGTTAGGCAACTTCCAGCTGTCTTCATCTTTCATGGTTGTTAATGTAGCAGAGATCAGCAAATGACCATCAGATATGTTGTCATTGAATTTTATTCCTTTTTTCTTCTATGTTGTGTTTTGACAAGTGTTGCCTGTTTGCAGACATTGCATTCATGGACTTGAAATCTGACACAGAATATATTCCTCAATATTATTTAGGAGTTTTCTCAGTAATAATAACTGTTTACAAGTAATATGTGCATCTTTCTAATTACTGCCAGCAAGATCTTGATGAGATGTAGATCCATCCAATCGAACTGACATATATTCTCTATATGGGAGTTGTGTATACCATAAACACCTCTGTGTTATATTTTGGTATGTGTTGTGTACACATTTGTGTATCTTGCTGTCACTTATTACAGGATTAAACATGTCTTTGATCTTTGTATCAACATCAAATTTAAATCCCATTTGATAGATTACTAGGATGACCCACTGATTACATGGAGAAGTTAACCACTGCCATGAAGGAAATTTTTACCAAATGTAGCCTAAATGAGCAGGTTGAAAACAAATTATGTTTTGACACATTTTGAATTTAAGTTTTCTTTATTTTTAAACTTTAATTTGAATAATTTCATAAAAAATGAATTAAAATAATAAAGAAATAATTGAAAATAGTGTTTAACATATCTAGTTAATGCTTTATACTTCTTTTTATAGGCAGAAGGATTGTCGACTTGGTGCTTTTTACCAGATGGAAAAATATGTACAGGTTAGTGAGATATTGTACTTTTTACTTGTACCTCAGTCTTAAGTCATATGGGGCAAACTGAGGGGAAATTATAAAGGGGGTACCCTTGGTATATAGGCTGTAAAATCTCTATCTGTGCATAGTTTTATCTGTGCCTTCTCAAGAATGTTTGGGGATGGGTATGGTTTGTTCAGATGAGAGCATTCCTTATTTTAACAATGATTCCATTCCTGACAGGCATCAGTACACAATTAATCACTTCCGGGTCGGTGCCCACGATCTACATTGTTTAGAAATTTGAGAGCAGATCTTTATGGATTTTATGAGCTGCGATTTTTTAGCATTTCTGATACATTTGATATTTCAACTTGCAGATGAGTCTTCAAACTGTACTTCCTGGTGTTGATTTGGGCCACTTTGAAAAAGCATGGTGGATGAAGACATGATCAGTGAAGGGTGAGAAGGCTCCCTGTTTACAAATCGAATGACATTCTGTAGCACCAATCAGCTGTCAGTGGCGGTAATTTGAAATTTCCATGGTCAACATCTGTCAAGACTTCCACTGGTAATGTCCCACAAGGTAAATACTGACATGCCAGGTGGATTTATGCATTGTGAATTTTCTGGATTTTTGCCGATTTTTAACGCTAATACATAACAAGTAACAGAATTAATTATGTACTGATGCCTAATGGGCTGGGTGTGGGGTTGAAATATCGGCATTCTGCGCATGCGCGGTGGCCCTAGGGTATAGAAATAGACGTGTTGCGATGTAGGGGAGTCCCTAATGGGCCGATGGAGTTATATGAGGTATCCATGTGAAGCCTTCGTGAAGGGGCATCTGACTGGACTAGTGGCTCGGGCGTTGTCACCATTCTGCGCATGCGCGGTGGCCCAAGGGTATGGAAATAGACGTTTTGGGATCTAGGGGAGCCCCTAATGGGCCGATGGAGGTGTATGAGGTATCAATGTGAAGCCTTCGTGAAGGGGCATCTGATGGGCTGGGTGTGGGGTTGAAATAGCGGCATTCTGCGCATGCGCGGTGGCCCAAGGGTATGAAAATAGACGTTTTGGAGCTAGGGGAGCCACTAGTGGTCCAATGGGGTGGAGTCAGGTATCAAAGAGAAGCATTCGTGAAGGGACATCTGATGGGCTGGGTGTGGGGTTGAAATAGCGGCATTCTGCGCATGCGCGGTGACCAAAGGGTATGGAAATAGACGTGTTGGGGTGTAGGTGGGTCACTAGTGGGTCGATGGGATCGAGTGAGGTATCCATGTGAAGCCTAGGTGAGGGGGCTAGACTAGGGTGTCGTGAATTCAGCCGGATGTAAAAATGACGTCACTTCCGGTTGGGATGAATGCACAAACACGACCTCCAACTTTCCCGGCGGGCCCCGGCCCCCCAGTGCGCGCGCGTGGGTTCTCCGGTCGCGCGCGCGCGTCATCACCGGCAGTGCGCGCGCGGGTCAAAAGGTCACATCCAGGTCAAACGGTCTCCCTTTCGGCAAGGTTCGGAGAATACATAGAACTTATAGTAATAAACTTAATCTATACGTGTTGGATGAGTCTTCACTCAACGTATACACGCACCTCAATGAAATGCCCGCTCCAAACCTAGACCAAAACACGTACTTGGTCTGTGGGCTGATTTCATTGGCTCTCTATTTTACTATAGTGCTCTTGCATTCTAACATTGATGGGTTACATTTTGGCCCCATCCTACACCACTGAATTCAGTTTGACTGAATCTCCACATTGGGTTATGAATAAAACACACAAGACAGGGTTTTTTTTTGGTGAGATCTCATTTTGTTTTTTATTCAGTAACAACAACAACGTGAGAACAACCACGTGAAAACTCAAGCCCAGAACAAGGGGCTTGTAAACTGAAGCCCAGAACAGGGGGCTTGTACACTGAAGCCCAGAACAGGGGGCTTTTAAACTTAAGCCCAGAACAGCGGGCGTGTGTACATTGAAAGAATTCAAGCCCAGAACAGGGCTTGTACATTGAATGATGGGCGGCCCAGTCATATACGAGTACATCGCGGTCCTCGACCTTGGGGTACTCGTCAGACATCTGTACGATGGTAGATAAGGGTCTTCCCCGGCATCGATGGTACAGGTAAAACAAGCAATATTGTCCGCACACGCTACTGGTCAGGCTTTGCAACGTTTGACTGTTCCAACACCACGTCTCTGTGCCTTGATCCATGAAGTCTGTTAAATCGGGATGGAGGGGTGGCAGGCCGTACAGGTCAAAGTATTCGCCCTGCTGTTCTGTCAAGTACACGGCCACCCAATGTTCACCGGGTCGATCCATCGGGTCCGTGTTGAGAACGTAAACAGCAGGATACATACGGTCTAATGGGAACACATCTCGGCCGAACACCCCTTGAAAGACCATACGTGTCTCTGGGTCATTCTTCAGCACGGTGGTTATCTGGTCTGTATCCATGTTAGGTGGAGAAGTCACACAGCACGTTGCGCGCCTTGTCCACTTGAATGATGTTGTCAAACTCGGCGTAGCAGATCACATTGACGGTGATCCGGAGGGCTCGTTGAAAGTGGATTTCCAACCGTAAATTGCCTTGCTTAGCCAGGGCCAGCTGATGGTCGTTCTCTAAGGTGGGGGTCAGATCGAAACAGAACAATGTGTATCCGTTCCCGTAGTCCTCCCGACTGATGAAATTCCCTTCGTCCTGGTTGATTTGACCGGTGGCTGTAAACAGGCTCTGATAGGCTCGAATGAAATTCGCGCGCCCAAAGTTCGGTGTTAAGGCCGTGGCTGGCACCTATTGTCCATCCACATGCAGGGCCACAAAATTGATGCCGAAATGTTTAAAGTCAAACGGTTTCTCTGGGTAGGCTCCACTGAAACTGGTATTTTCCACACAGGCCAGGATCAATCGCTTGGGTAGTTCCCCCAGGAACAGGTTTTCTTTGTTGGCGCCCATATTTCCAGCAGGCACAGAGAACGCTTTGGTTTGTACACGTCGGATAGGGTACTGGGCTGGTTTTGTTTCCAAGGCTTTCATGTGTCCCAATTGAACGGCTGGATTCGGTTTCACTTTTCGGATATACAGGACTGCGTCTTCGATGACAATCTTATAGTCAGCTGCATGCCCCTCTACGTTAGTGGCCATCAAGGCGAAGGTCGGAGGCGCCCGTATCAGTCGGATTTTGATAGGGATCTTGTTCAAGAGGTATCGGTCTTGCATGAACATGTCTGTGTGCAGTCGACCGATCATATCCACCGAGACGCCGTTCGCGGTCAAAGCCTTCCGTTTGCTATATCCCGTATTGTCGTTCTCTGCGCCCATGTGCTCGGCTTTGTCCTGGTAGAATAAAGCGGCTGTCGGTTGAGATTTTTTAGCCTCTCGCCCATGCGACAACAGCGTCTCGATGTAGGCTCGATAGGGGTACGTGTTGGTCGAGTCACTGATGAGTTTGTCGCTGAGAAATATATCCACCTGTTGAAACATCGAGTGCAGCCAGAGATTCGTCGGGCCCACTGTTGCTTGGTCAGCGATTCTGGTGCCAGCTCCATTGACCACCTTGGCTTTCACATACAAGTAGGTATGGGCTAAATCCACATAGGCCGTATCCGCATTATTGATGGTGAACTCGATGGGCCCGGTTTCGTTGATGCTGGAGAGCGGGAGATGCTCCACCCATAATCCTTGTTCGACACTGGTTTGTGTGGGCGGCACGGTCCACAAATCAAATTCACTGTTGGTGGAGGGGCAGGACTCGGCGTGGATTAAGGACATGTTTTGAGGAAAGATATCCCGGGTCTTCTTGGATGTGCGTCGTCGCTGGGTCGGTCGTCGACTGGTGCGTGGTCTCGGTGGGGCGGCTCTTTTATTCCCTACGGTGCGTTGTGCTTTGGCCACCAAGACGCCTCCCGCTTCTTTGGCCCGCCGTTTCAAGGATTCTTTGGGTGCCGTACCCCCCAAGACATCAACGGCCACTTGCAGTCCACTGCGTACCGCTTGTTTGCCGATTGCTTTCACCCCACGCGTCACCAAGGGCAGGAACGTTTTGACGATGCTGCCGAGTATGTTCCCCAGCCCATGTCCTCGTTGCATGCGTGCACCGCTAAAGACCGGAAAGCCACCGGCCTGTTGGGCATAATAGTCCATATAGCTGCGTGCATCGCACTCGTAAGGTACTTTCATTATGCAAAGTGGAGAGCACGTGCTTGTCGAAAATGAAGTGTCAGCACCACTTTTCCTCGTTCGAATGCCACCGGTCGTCCCGTGTCATCTCTTATATCCACCGTGATCATGTTGATGTCAGTTTGTCGTACGGGCAAGTAGAGCATGTGGGTGAAACTGTGGGTGACTTGACCTCCATACGTCTTTTTAATGGGGACCACCCGTAACAGAGGTGTGTTGATATCGCCCACGATGTGGTTGTCCACCACGTCCGAGTAGACGTAGAGTCCGTACATACCCGACTTCATATCCATCGGCATCTCGCCATGGTGTTCGGTGGGACCAGCGAACGTCTTTAGATCGAAACACCGAAATGGTGTCTGGCTTTATAGTCGTTTCACCTGGTTGGCAGCGACCCAGGAATTGAAGGAACTGGGCCAGCCTTGCCATTTCACGAAATGAAACAGTTTGCCACGTCGACGTTCCGTTTTCAAAATCTGCTCCACCGTGTAGTAGTCTTGCTGTGTTTTTACAACAGGCTGTAATTCCGTCTCGTAAAACGTCCCCAGCAACGTTTCCCCTTGGAGATCTTTCAGTTCATAGACTCGCCGCTGTCGGGGTAGGCGCCGTTTAATCAGGAAGTGCTCATCGCTCCAGTTGGGCAAATAACTTTTCTCGAACTTGCCCTTGACTTTACTGATCCGTACAGGGTCCCCGACCTTGTACACCGCCTTCGTCGTTCGCTGCGATGGCCTGGGGTACAAGACACGCCGGACTTGGGCTTCATTGCGTTGGGTCACGGTAATGGGGGCTCTCTCTATACTTCGATGATAGGCTCGATTGTAACCCCTCACCAGTTTGGGGAGAACATCGATGTACCGCCTTGTATTCTTATAGGTGAAATATTTATACATGCGGCCTTTGAATGTCCTGTTGAACCTCTCCACCACGGAAGCCTTGGTCTCGTTGTACGTATGGAAGAAAAACACCTTCTGTTTCTTGAGAAAGGCTTGGAACAGTCTGTTGAGGAATTCCGTGCCTTCGTCGGTTTGCAAATACAAAGGTTTGCGCCCGGTCTTGAAGATGTCTTTGAACGCCGCTATGAGATTCGCCCCGTTTTCGTCCGGATGGGTACCACCCACGCATACTTGGATAGGATATCGATGCACGTCAAGATATACCGATTCCCATCGTTGTGTTTGGCAAAGGCGCTCATGTCGACCAAATCCGCTTGCCACTGGGCATCTATTCCTCCCACGATGACCCGGTTCCGTAGAAAATGGCGACGGACAGCTCGATGTAAGGTATAGGTGTCTTGTCTTCTTAACCAATCTCGGACTTGGGCACGTTGTAGCCCCTGGGGTTTGGCCGCTCGATAGAGAGCCGACAATGCACTATAGGCCGCCGGACTGTCAGGACTGTAGTATAAGTTATCCAACACCTTCTCCCAGCGCTTCATGGTGACAAAATGATGATGCACCCTGGCTCTATCGTTTATTTATAACGGGTATATCTTG
Organism: Hanleya hanleyi; assembly: GCA_036873755.1. Taxonomy (NCBI): domain Eukaryota; kingdom Metazoa; phylum Mollusca; class Polyplacophora; order Lepidopleurida; family Hanleyidae; genus Hanleya; species Hanleya hanleyi. The sequence continues at coordinate 20,857 of JAVTVY010018580.1, forward strand.
GGCCGGAGTTTCTTTCTGATTTTCTTCATTGGCTTTCACAGTGTCCATGGCAAATGACCAGTCCAACTCGTCTGATGACCGCTTGATAAGCACTTCATCCACATCTACCACGGCATCTTCCAATGCAGACCATAGATCAGGGTGAAGGGTAAAATGCACTGTACCCCCATCTGGCCGAGCCAATTGAGCAAAGAAAGGGCCGCGTCGGATGTACACATCGTGACACAAGTGGATGAGGTCGCCGTCCAGTTCACCAGACAGCACCCGTTTGAATTTGGTCCAGCCCTCTCGGGACAGACGAATGTGAGCCGGGCACGGTTGTGTAGGGTCCGCATCACAGATGTCTCCCACCTCCTCCATGATATCGACCTTATCCGCATACACGTGCAGGAAAACCTCGGGGTCAAGCTGAGATACGCCAGTATCATATGCTCCGCCATGGTCAGTACGTGAATGGTACCAGATTTGACTGTTTCTCGTATTTATAGGGACAACCCCGTGAGATCAAAGGATCAGGTGGTCATATCACTGGGCTGACTGAGTCTAGCCGGGTAATCAATGGCATCGTCGTCGGGTTCATGGCTAGACAGTTGTTCATGGGGTTCTGCCGCCGATTCTCTCAGGGCACGAGCCCACTCCAACTCGTCTGATGATCGGTCGTCCGGTGTAAACAGCTGGTCCACAATAGGCACCACTTTCTCCAAGGCTGTCCACAGATCGGGGACTAGGGTGAAGCCTCGCGTAGGGTCTTGGTAACGGCCCAGGCGTAGGAAGAAGGTTGCACGGTATACGTAGATGGCATTGTCTATGTGGATGAGGTTTCCGTCGAGCTCGCCGCTCAACACCCGTTTAAATTTGGTCCAGCCGTCACGAGGTAGCGTCACCGTATTCGATACGGTCTCAGTGGGCGCCCAGCAAATATCTCCACGGTCTTCCACCAGGGTGACTTTATCTTCATAGACGTGTAACCCCACCTGGGGTGTAAGGGGCAGGATGGCTCGTAGGACGGGTGACATGCTTGGTCCAATCACGATCGTTGAATGACACACACTCTGTCTGACCCTCGTATTTATAGTCAGGTGCCACTGTCAATACCACAGCGCCAGGGTCAATAGGGCACAGACTATTGTGAGGCCAACCAGCCGTCGCTGGTTCCGGCGTGAGCGCTCCTGGTCCATAGCCCGAGCATCAAGGATGGCTGTCATAGTCCAGTAGTGGTGAGTGATGGCACACCTCTCCATCGAGTGCACTCTGTCGAGGACCGCTTCTGTGAACTCGTTCAGGATCTGGCGTCGCCCCTCGTTGTCGTCGCCATCTGCAAACATGGACCGGACCACTGCTCGGTAACCCATGAGTGAATTCACCGCGGTGGCATGCTGTAAAAGGCGAGTCGCATAGGGCTGGATCTCCGCCATGGCTCTGCAACCATAGAAATGAAGGTGTAGGATCCAGAGGGACGTGTTTTATAGACCAGGTCACACATGCGCGCCTAAACGTCGGGTGTAGTCCGTGATACGTACTATTCTGATGGGTTTGTCCAAAAAAGAGAACAACAACAACACAGATTACAGATCAATCCTTTTATTATGCGTGAACATCATAGAAATGCATGTACTGACCTGTCTGTGGGGGTTTTCCACAATGGCGGTCACCTTCCGCCATTAGCCGCCATTTTTCCACAATGGCGGCCATTTTCCAACAATGGCGGTCAGACAAGTCTGGACATGTCCAAAGGTCACGCTCCATTCACCCAAACCGGAAGTGACGTCATTTTTACATCCGGGCACTTCGCGTCTGTGCCTGCATTGGGGTATGTATGAGGGTCTTCATGCGCGTGCGCGCAATGCGGCTCAGTCGTACACCAGTACACCAGTCTTAATCCTCGACTTGGGGTAGAGTGTGCTAAAAATAGATTACCAGCTAGCGTGCTACAAAAGGGAAGCGGCCTTGCCGTTTCATCAGACACTCTGTCAACCACCAAGATGTTCACTTGCACAACTTGCCAGAAGCAGTTTACTCGCCCAGAAGATTTACGACGCCACGAGACCTCCATCCACAACGGCGCACGGTATACTTGTATAACCTGCGCACGGTCATTTAATCGGGAGGATCAGTTAATGCGCCACGAACGTTCAATGCATGGGCCACCCAAGCGTCCACGCGAGGATTGTGGTCAACTCTTCAAACGACGCAGTCAGTTGCTGCGACACCAACGGTTGATTCATGCCCCGGTACAGAGTCATACGCCTGACAACATCGAACATTTTCTGGGCGATTCCACCAAGATGTTCACTTGCACAACTTGTCAGAGGCAGTTTACTCGTCTAGATAATTTACGACGCCACGAGGCCTCCACCCACAACGATGCACGGTATACTTGTATAACCTGCGCAGGGTCATTTAATCGGGAGGATCAGTTACTGCGCCACGAACGTTCAATTCATGGGCGACGCAAGCGTCCATGCGAGGATTGTGGTCAACTCTTCAAACGCCGCAGTCAGTTAAGACGGCATCAGCGTTTGGTTCATGGTCCGTCTCTACGGTTTGAGCGACAACTTCCTACTGAAGAGGAGCCGCGGAAGGTCAGACCCAGTGAAGATAAGCCCGGGGAGACGAACGCCAATGGTGATGCGATGAAGGAGAGCCCGCCTATACCCACAGTTCAGAAGAGCCTGGGTATCCAGACGGACTCCAGCGTTACGGTTTCGAGTCATACGCCTGACAACATCGAACATTTTCTGGGCGATCTCTTACAGGACAACCATCCAGTGAGTGACATCGATCGGCGCCATTGGTCCATGACACGGCACTGTTTCCACCCTCATGGCCCTATTCAAGATATTTACAATTTTCCACTGACCAACCGCACCCGTCTACGCAGCTACGTGGAAGCCATCTTCAAAGATCAAACTACGGCCTTCAAATTGAATGTCGCTTTCGGATACATCTTACGTCACAAAAAGACGGGCCAGTTACGGTATTATTATCCCGGCAATAATATCTATGTGTCTGACCAGCCGTTCACTATCATTAACTGGAGGTCACTAGAGACGATGCTGGAGATACTGGACACCGTGGAACCCTTGAGATGGGCACATCGTCAACGCTCCAACATACAATGGGTGGTAGAGAGGGTAACCAATATCACGTTTTTCCTGACCAAGCTGACCGACCACTGCCATCGGTTGAATGCATCACCCGCGCACTGATGAATACCATAACATGCCGCACATACTCTCTATGTCTACATGCTGATCGTTGAATTGAGCTCAGTAAACCCTTGTACCTAATGTGACGGTGCGTTAAATAATAAAACACGATGTTTGATATTTCAGTTTGTTTTGCTGTGAACATACTAAACATACCCAGGGCGGTTCCCCCAGCCTGGGTGTGATGTAACATTGGGGATAATAAAATATATAAACATTGCTGAACTTGTTGTTATTCACGACAACCGCTATCCGATTGTATAATACTCCGCGCGCGCGCGCGCACTGCCGGTGATGACGCGCGCGCGCGCTGCGGCCGGGGCGGGGCGGGACGGGGCGGGACGGGGCGGGGCGGGAAAAGGTCCCGGCGGTTGAACATACGGACGTGTAAGGGGAAACATTTGGAACTCTTCTATGTTTGGAGGTAGTTTTTAGTGAAAACCCCGGAAGTGACGTCACAAACCCCACGTGACCTGCGCAGCAGAATGGATACACCCTAGTGTAACTCCCTCACCTAGGCTTCACATGGATACCTCACTCGATCCCATCGGCCCATGAGGAGCCCACCTACACCCCAACACGTCTATTTCTATACTACGGCCAGACCGCGCATGCGCAGAATGCCGATAGTTCAACCCCACACCCAGCCCATCAGATGCCCCTTCACGCATGCTTCACTTTGATACCTCACTCGACCCCATTGGACCATTAGGGGCTCCCCTAGACCCCAACACGTAGAGCGGGACCCATACAGGGTCCAGTTTTCGACACTAGGTGACCACATCCCGACAAAATGGCCAGTTGTCGACACCGGATGTGCCGCCATCTTGAACATACGTGCCGCCATCTTGGATATGTCCCATAATGCACCGGGTCAAAATACTCGCTTCTGATTGGACGAGAGCTCCGTGGCGGATTTGAAATACTCGCTTCTGATTGGACAAGATGATGTGCCGCCATCTTGAACATACGTGCCGCCATCTTGGATATGTCCCATAATGCACCGGGTCAAAATACTCGCTTCTGATTGGACGAGAGCTCTGGGACGGATTTGAAATACTCGCTTCTGATTGGACGAGACCTCCGCATTGCATCTGCGCATGCGCAGAATGATATTCCTACCGCACACCCAACCCATTAGATGCCCCTTCACCTAAGCTTCACTTTGATACCTCACTCGACCCCATTGGATCATTAGGGACTCCCCTACATCCCAACACGGCTATTTCCATACCCTTGGGCCACCGCGCATGCGCAGAATGACGCTATGTCAACCCACTAGTACAGTCAGATGCCCCTTTACATAAGCTTCACTTTGATACCTCACTCGACCCCATCGGACCATTATTGGCTTCGCTAGCTCCAAAACGTCTATTTTCATACCCTTGGGCCACCGCGCATGCGCAGAATGCCGATAGTTCAACCCCACACCCAGCCCATCAGATGCCCCTTCACGAATGCTTCACATCGATACTTCACTCGACCCCATTGGTCCATTAGGGGCTCCCCTAGCTCCAAAACGTCTATTTCCATACCCTTGGGCCACCGCGCATGCGCAGAATGCCGATAGTTCAACCCCACACCCAGCCCATCAGATGCCCCTTCACATAAGCTTCACCTTGATACCTCACTCGACCCCATTGGACCATTAGGGACTCCCCTACATCCCAAAACGGCTATTTTCATACCCTTCGGCCACCGCGCATGCGCAGAAGGCCGATATGTCAACCCCACACCCAGCCCATTAGATGCCCCTTCACATAAGCTTCACTTTGATACCTCACTCGACCCCATCGGACCATTTTATCTAGGGACTACTTTTTCTCCGCGGAAGCTTTTTCCCGAGACCGAATCACCGCCAAAACCGCGGCCAGACCGCATCACCGCGGATGAATACATCCTGAATACATCCCCTCCAACAATTGGAACTCTCCTGTGCTGGAGGTAGCTTTTGGTCCTTCTGCCGGAACTATACTGCACTTGACCTCTCCTCCCGCCTCGTTTCCGCCCCAAATGACCTCTACATCCGGGTGAAATGTGACTCGAAAAGGGTTTACGCTACTACTTATATAGCTGTAGCAATGTGAGTTAGCGTTAAGAGCGCAAATCCAGTCAATGTCCCCTACCTGTAAAAAATATTTCCCACTTTTCTTTCGCATTACACTTTGTAAATTTTCGAATGGTCAACATGTCGTAGAAACGTCTACATCCCTTCTCCTCCTGTTGGGCAGTAAAATTAGGCAAATATTTGAGCTCTCATATTTTGTCATGTTCCATGTAGATTGGTTATTGGGCTGAACAAAATTAAAATACATTTATGTAAATGACCATACTAGTACCATTTTAAATTTTAATTTATATTAGCTCTACATCACGAAGAGAAGGGGAATGTATCACTGGTCCAACCCAAGTAAACTATGTGAACTGTCCGTAAGCTGTAAAGAAATATGTCGGTCAAACAAATACGATAAAGAGGTGTGTTTTTTAGGTCAATAACAGATTGGAATAAATCCGGGGTGGTGATAACATATTCAACCACACTACTTCATTCAGCATATTTGTAATATATCTCTCATTGAGATTCATTGGCCACTAGACTGGCACATATTCTTTTAACCTGGTTCGCACCATCATGTGTCTACCATGGGAGAATATTGATAATATAAAATGCAAATATTTAGACCTTAAAAAGCGCGAGATAAATATATTTTCATTTCTGGGCAGCTTGGACTTTCATCTCTTGACTACAAATCAAAACATCTGCGCTGCATGGCCAACATACCTGTGAACCTTGATGACGATAATTTTAAAATATTACACAGAGTATAATTTCACGTTTGATATTTCCCCGAAAATGTATGAAGCATTATTCGACATACAGTATGAACATAGATATATTCAATTCTGGGGTGCCGTGAACTTTGACCATAAGATTCATAAGATTCGCCTCGACTGAGGCGAGTCTCGATACTGATTTCTGTAGCATAAACCGCCTATTGAGCATAAGGGAAACGTTTAACAGGAATTTCATCTCCGCTTATCTGAATATAAACAGCCTAAGGTACAAATTCGGTTATGTGCAGGATCTTCTTTTGAAAAACTGTGTTGACTTTCTATGTATAGCCGAAACTAAACTGAATGACAGTTTTATGGATGCGCTGTTCGACGTTTCGAACTATCGACCTTTCAGAAAAGACTCGTCAGATAAGTCTGGCGGTCTTTTTGCATTTGTGCGATCGGAAATTCCCTGTCATAGGAGGAAAGATCTTGAAGTCCTGGATTTTGAATGTCTCTGTGTCGAGATGCATTTAGGCGCGCACAAATGGCTGATTGTCTCTTGTTACAAACTACCGAAGATGAAAGACTGTGAATTTCAAAATGCATTTATCCAATTTCTGGACAGAGTGACCGCTAGCTATGACCGTTTCATTGTGATGGGCGACCTAAACTATGACATGCTAGCTGGCGACAACAACAGTAACTGTTTGTCCGATATATGTGACTTATTTGATCTACGAAATGTCATAAAGCAGCCCACCTGTTTTAAAGCATCAAGAGGAACGCTTCTTGATGTCATTCTGACCCCTAATCCAAGGAGTATTATTTCGGAGGGGGTCATAGACACTGAGGTGAGTGACTTTCATAGACTTGTATATGTAGTAACAAGAACCTATGCCCCCAAGACGAAACCACGCGTCATCACGTATAGATCCTTCAAAGATTTCGACCAAACAAATTATCTCCGTGATCTTCAATCGGCACCTTTCCAAGTCGGAAATGTCTTCGAGGATGTTGATGATCAATACAACTTCTTTCATAAGCTATTGATGAGCATTGTAGATAAACATGCTCCAATTAAACAACGATTAATTAAACACGAACAGCCGCCTTTCATGAATAAGGAACTACATAAAGCTGTGATGAATAAGGCAAGACTGAAACACCGATACGATAAGTACCCGAACGCAGCAAACTGGGAAAATTATCGTGTACAAAGGAACCCGGTTACAAAGCTGAAACGAAAATCTATCAGAACTTACTTTGAAGAACGCTGTTGCGGAAACATGCACGGACCAGCATGCGGATGCTAAGGTGTTCTGGCGAACTATCCGACCGTTCTTCACAAATAAAGGCACAAATTCATCATGTCACCTACAACTATCCAATGGCGGGCATATATTATCCGACTCGATTCAAGTTGCAGAAAAAATGAATGAGTACTACACCAATATTACGGCGGACATTGGTGCACCAGTCAATAACAATGTAGCAACAATGACTGACGAGGATTTTATCCAGCACAGTGTAGAACAATTTAAAGACCATCCCAGTATAAAATCCATCTAAAGTAAACGACCCGTTTCTGTTTCCTTCGAATTTAAGAAAGTAACACAGAAGCAAGTTAAGGAAATTCTTTGTAAATTGGATACCAATAAGGCCACTGGATACGATCGTATACCTGCGAATCTACTTCGCCCAGCCGCTGATGTGGTATGTGTTCCACTCACCTCCATTGTTAATGACTGCATTAGTCAGTCAAAGATTCCAGAACAGTGCAAATGTGCAGACGTAAGAAAGATGATCCACTTCAAATTGGAAATTACAGACCAATAAGTATCTTAACGACAATTTCCAAGGTATTTGAACTGTGTTTAAATTCGCAATTACAACAATTTAGCCAAGCTATTCTGTCGGACCTTATGTCGGCTTACAGACGGGGGTATAACTGTCAAAAACACCCTGATTAAACTGTGTGAAGATCTGCGTCGCTCTCTAGATCAAGGACACCCTGCAGCAATTCTCATGATGGATTTATCCAAGGCATTTGACAGTATCCCACACGATCTTTTAGCTGCCAAACTGCATGCATATGGCATGTCCGAAAACTCTGTCAAGTTATTAGTTAGCTACTTGAGAAACCGCAAACAAAGAGTTAAATTAGGCTCAGAGATGAGCTCATGGCGGTTATTGTTAAAAGGTGTTCCTCAGGGGTCAGTCCTTGGGCCTGCCCTTTTTAATATTTTCCTAAATGATTTTGTTGATGTTTTATAGCAAACGTCTTTAACTAATTATGCAGATGATAATACGCTATGTGCTTTCGGGAAAACAATCGTGAATGTTATTAGAAAGCTGTCTGAGGACTCTAAAACTGCAATTGAGTGGTTTGCTGATAATCTGTTACAGGCAAATCCCGAAAAGTTTCATTTTATGTTATATGGTAAGAATATTGTCAATTCCGACCTGGAAGTAGGAAATGTTGTCTTGAGTCCCGAGAACTGTGTCAAACTATTAGGGGTCCATCTGGACCGTGACTTGAACTTCAAGGACCATGTCAATCAAGTATGTAAGAAAGCTGGAAGACAACTGAATGCGCTAAGAAGAATATCCAGATATCTAAATGTTAAAGCTAAGCTTGCTATCTTTCAGACATTCATTTCGGCTAACCTAAATTTTTGCCCGCTTGTCTGGATGAATAGGAACAAAACAGATATTACTCGGATAGAAAAGGTACAAGAATCACTTTTAGATCGAGCTAAAGTACCAACTGTCATCACACGCTGGAAGAGATTTCTTTTAGCGGAAGTTTACAAATCGCTCAACAATGCCTCTCCGTTGTACATGACTGAACTGTTCAGAGAGAAATATGCACCATACAACCTCCGCACTGAGAAGAACCTGGAACAGCCAAAGTGTAAAACGACAAAGTATGGAATAAACTCTATAGCATATCAGGGTTCTACTATGTGGAACAAATTACCCAAAAATGTAAAGCAAGCTTCTTGTCTGAACGATTTTAAGCGTCTGATGAGCTCCTGTGATATTTAACTCTTTAACAGATTATGAAACTGATATGTGATCGTTTTTACTAAATGGATTTTAAGCATTGTATATCATATCTAGCTGTCTCTGTTTATATTTTTGTTATTTGTTGTTTCACATGTATTTTATGTCGATAATAATAGCGCCTAGTGCGCTAATGTTGTCCTTTATCAACATCGACAATAAAGAAACTATCTTATCTTATCTTATCTTATCTTCAGTCGATTCTTACGCGAAACACACGTGAACGTTCGCGGAAATCGGTGTGACCTCAGTCGAGATATTTTCCGGACCAGGATTAGCGAAATGACTGGACGGGAGAAAGAAAAGAGAGAAGAAAAGAGACACAATGCCCTTCCACTGTTGTCGGCGGGGCATATAACAATTTGGCACAGGCCAATACGAGCGTCTAGTCCGTCATTCAATATTCAGCCGTCGTCCATTAAAGAATTCCCATATCCATAATCCAAATACCTAATTCACTTGACACCATCACCAAATTAACCCTACCGGGGGAAGCGGGAGGTGAACTTTTCTCTGCTGCTCCGAAACGACAAAACCGAGGAGGCTGAAACTTATTGGGGTCTTTTTGAGCCTATTTTCATATACCCCCGGGCAAAGGATCATGGGTAAATTCAAAATGGCGGCCATGTGGTATCCGCGAAAGTCGTGTTTATCAATCTTTTCGCTCCATTTCTTCGCATTTTCCTTGCCTAAAAGGCCTTGAAGGTATTTTATTGATGCAAAACTAATTATGCTATATTTTATTTGAAAAATGAAAATTTCGAAAAATTTACCCCAAAAGGCCGAAAAATGGCTTCCGTGAAGGTGACATCATCATGGCGGCCATCTTGGATTTTTTTTAGATTTCCCGGTAGAGCTTGAACCCAAGATACTGTGTGGTAAGTTTCAGCGCTCTAGCCTTAGTGATAGAGAAAATATATACGCCCCCCCCCCCGCTGCGATACACCCCAAATCGCCCAGGCCAGATAGGGTTAATATACAAAACAAAACAAAAAATGGACCATATCATTATAAACGATACACATAGTGCAAATATATACCAGGTTGGGTTAAAACTTCTGTTAGTCAGAAGGTAATGTGTGTGTGTGTGTGTGTGTGCACGGGGATGGTGGTGCTCATAACTTCTTCGAATACATAGGTACATGAGAAAGAGATTAGACATTTATTCTATGAGACATTATTTGAACGTCCCCGATTAACGTTTCAGTAAAATAGACAATATTGCGAGAGATAAAAATTCGAAACGGCAAGTCGTTGATATTTAAAAAAATCCTAGCGATATTTTTCATAAATATGCCGCATGTACATGTATGCGGTATATGCTATGCTACAACAATGATATAAAATACTAGCGTTATGGGATAGCGTGTAAAGCCAGCATCATACCATGACGACGAAGAGATTGATCATGTCCTGGTACTCTCGACAAACAGTTCTAGTCTAGAATACTTTTATGACGGGCTTACCGGATTGATGAAGGTCTCATATCTCATAGCCAGTCATCTGATATCCATCACATTTTGCCCACTCTTGAAAGTCTTGAAATGTCTTTCTCCTATAATAATTCTCTTAAACCTTCTAACCTGCTACGTACTCAAATTGTAAAACTTTCGAAACAACTCCACATTCAGTTTACTGAGTCTTGTCCTCTTGGTCGGTCGTTTAAGTAGAGAACGTATGACTGCGTCAACAGTAGTGTGAATTATTATTATTATCTCAATTCTGCGAAAATCGGAAGTATAGAAAAGCCCTCGCACCAGCTCTATATATTGAGGTCTATGGTGTTCTATTTGTGCCAAGTTTCCGTCGCCTTTTCAAAACGCGACGTCGCCTTTTCAAAACGCGACGTCGCCTTTTGAAACGCGACGTCGCCTTTTGAAACGCGACGTCGTGTTTCGAAACGCGACGTCGCGTTTTTAAAACACGACGCCTTTTGGAAAACACGACGTCGCCTTTTAAAACGCGACGTCGCGTTTCTTTCCTATGTTTTTGCATTGTAAAACTCGACACAACGGAACTCGACGTCGCGTTTTCAAAAGGCGACGTCGTGTTTCACCCACGTCTTGTTTGGCAATGTTAAAAGATAGGAAAGAAACGCGACGTCGCGTTTTAAAACGCGACGTCGTGTTTTTTAAAAGGCGACGTCGCGTTTTCAAAAGGCGACGTCGCGTTTCAAAACGCGACGTCGCCTTTCGAAACGCGACGTCGCCTTTCGAAACGCGACGTCGCCTTTCGAAACGCGACGTCGCGTTTCTTTTGGTCTTTCAACTGCGCATGTGCAGGTTTAGGGAGCATTTGTTATTAGTGAGCCAGAGCTATCCGCTTGACCATCTCAGAGAATTATAAGACAATCACAATAGTAGAGGGTTCCAATTCTATCAGCAAAACTGTGGGTTACAAGGTTGTCACCGTTATCGTGAAACTAGACTTTGATAGGAGAGCGAAGCAATAAGGGCAGAAACTCTTAACTGAGATTGGAATAAACGAACCTAAATTTGTGGCGGCGTCTCCGGGAATGGTTACACGCTTATTTTCCTATTTTTGATAAAAATAGGTGGTGGTAGCATTGACCTATCTGAACTAAGATAATTTGTTTTTTTGCGATAGAGTGCCCAATTATTTTAAAACCGCTACATAGCGTATAAATAACTATACAAAGGGTTCAAAGCTCAAATTCAATAACGTATTACTCAACTTGGTAAGTCACTTTTAATATCATTAACCTGAGAAGCACCTGGCTGGAATGTTTTCCACCCATGCAGATCAATCCAGCTTCCATTTTTACACCTGGTGGTGAAAGATTTACAGCCAAGTGAAAATGTGTTGGTCTAGGTAGAAACTGTTTTCACCGAGGACCGTTTTAACCCAGTTGAAATAAATTAATCAATCAACATTTAAATGTCCTCTATGGGTGACACTAACGGCACAGCTTCCACTTAGTGAGTCCATGAGTGCATTGTGCTATAACTGAATGCATAGTGAAATGGCAATTTAAAGTCAAGTAATAAACGACACTGCCAGCCGAGTTTTACACCCAAGATTAATGATACAATGTGAATAATATAAAAATAATAAAGCCTGACAAACGTTTAGAGGACGGACAGGATGATTATCTTGAAAAAAATTAGTTGGTCGCTGTACAAGTAACTGAAAGCTAATGAGGAAACATTGTCTAAATACATGCATTATGCGCACTAATAATGTCAGCTTGTTCTTGTCTTGAGGGGTGCGTATACTCAATGGATATACATGACCTAATTTCTGAGACGGATATAAGCACAGCGACCACACATTTCATTTACACAGTCTTCTACATATATCTACATGTATGTCATTTGTCTTGTCTAACTAAAGCATTGTATCTATAGTCACAACACAATTTCTTGAAAATAAATGATCCCTAGACATGCGCAGTTCTACTATCAAAACACGACGTCGCGTTTCAAAAGCGACGAAGGCGACGTCGCGTTTCGAAAGGCGACGCGTTTTGAAACGCGACGTCGCTTTTGAAAACGCGACGTCGCCTTTTAAAAAACACGACGTCGCGTTTTAAAACGCGACGTCGCGTTTCTTTCCTATCTTTTAACATTGCCAAACAAGACGTGGGTGAAACACGACGTCGCCTTTTGAAAACGCGACGTCGAGTTCCGTTGTGTCGAGTTTTACAATGCAAAAACATAGGAAAGAAACGCGACGTCGTGTTTTCCAAAAGGCGACGTCGTGTTTTAAAAACGCGACGTCGCGTTTCAAAAGGCGACGTCGCGTTTTGAAAAGGCGACGGAAACTTGGCACAAATAGAACACCATAGAGGTCGCTATACAATAACCCCACTGAAGGAAAGCCTCGATAAGAAATGTTCCCTTATTAAAATCCAACCAGAATGACGCTTTCTTCTTGAGTGTATCTTTATAACCCATAGATAGAAAAATCTCTTCCAGGTAATTGAGCGAAATGGGTTGTGTCATTTCTTCATTTCTGGGTAACTGAACTATTCTATATTATGATTGACATTTCCATTTAACTTATTATCTAAATACATAGCTGTCTACAACTTAAGCGACAGTGATGTATGTACATGTATATATCTCTTTATGTTCATATCTGTCTATATATGTTCAATTTTGCCTTAACGTTTGAGCTCTATTTAGCCAATTTATTGCATTGCATTATTTTGTTATTGTTGTAGCTGCCCACCAATAGCCTATATATATTTATGTAATATCAGTATTGTGTTGAATTTAATATCTGAACATTGTTTTTATGACGGCATTATTGCACCGATCTGGCTGTGATGCTCCAGAGAAAAAAGGTACCTTTTCTGTAGAGCATTCCAGAAGCCCGGTTAAATGGTTAAATATTGGAAAACTCTGAGCTGTGTGTATATATATAAATGCAATTTACCGGGAGTGTTACCCTACATAGACAGTGGACTCACCAACCCCATTCCGCTTAGGGCAATTATAGTATATTTTTATATAGAGTATATTTTTCAGAGACTCTGACTTTACGTCTGGATAAATTCCATTTTCAGTAGCCAGCTTGGATCTATGTTCCCATTCAATCCACTGTAATGATATGTTTATTTACGTCAGTGTATGACAAGAAATACTATTTTATTGGTGTGCTTGAAAATTTATACTGGTATGGCCCCAAAATCCGATATGGCCGCCGTATTCCATATTTCCATGAACTTACAGTAGATTAATTAGGAGAAATATGAGAGTATGAAAATTCACGACTGAAACTCCTGTTAATTAATGTGCATCCTGGAGTAACTAAGCATGGAATTTAGCATAATTTAAGAATTATAGGTATGATTAATCATGAATAAATAATAAAGTCTATGAAAAGATTTGATATAATAATTTGGTTGATGTTCTTTCTCACCTCCAGTTGCAGGAAATTTATTTTATCATGTGCAGGATGATTTATAAAATGAATCTAAAATAATCAATTCCGTGTATAGAAATTGGATTTCAACAGATGCGTAATTTGAATTCATAAACAATCGAATTTGATCCAAAACAAGAGCACTGCAGGCAGTTAAAAATCAGTTTGGTGAATTCTTCTGCTGCCATTTCAAGAAATTCAAATGTCTAATTCATGTGATACTTAAAAACTCAAAAAGTCTGACGAAAACTAAATGGCAAATGAGACATACAGTACAGACATTATCTACTTGGGTTTTCGCGAATCCCTAGACTCCTATTCCTCATCAGGACCTCATTAAACACCTTAGTTCACTAATAATATAGGTGTTCAATTACACTGGTTATCGGTATGCTAATATTAAAAGCAATAAGGCTTCATTCAATTCTGCTGCATGCGAAGGATGTCATTCAATAGATGTTTCTTTGTTTGTAGAATTGCCTTGAATTTTTCATTAACAATATCTATGCGACTTTCAGCATTACCATATTCCAACAGCGTATAGGTATCCCAATGGGTAAAAATTGTGCACCACTTTTGGCAGACCTATATCTATTCTCGTATGAACACAACAATTTGCAGAACTTGTCGAAAGATAACCATTCCAACGCCCAATCCTCGCCATTCACCAAAACGATATATAGCCGATCTCATATAGTACGGGATAATCAGTGTATTAGCGAGGCGGTGAAGGATATATACCCCCTTCACTGGATTTGAAGAAAACTTTTCACATGCCCGATAGAACATGATATCTGGACCTATACCTTCACAGGAATGATCAGGGTTTTCTCTCATGTCGACTACGACAAGAATGACGATTATGTTTTCGACATAGTTAAGGATACGGAGCCCTTCTGACCGAAGAAAACAAGTAATTTTGTATTACTCGGTTTCAATATTCCACATTAGACCTTCCTTCTATTGGAAAATATTAAGTTCTAATTCTAAATAGTGTCATTTTAGGTTTGAATCTAATTTTCTGAGGTCCCTGTTTTGTGTGTAATACACTGTGAAAATTAAAACAGATTATAGTGTCTCCGCTGACTGCCGACTGCGTGATTTGCCAAGAACGCGTGGAACAGCGGATTGTATAAAATACTATCTAACTACCCGGTTTCCATTTGTACATTTTTGTCTGTGAAAACGAACACATTTTCCTTGTATCAAATTATGTAAAACATATATTCATCGAATTTTTGAAAACCCTCATTTTATACCGGTATATCATTTCATTTTCGGTATTTCGGTGTTACGAGTGAATAGAACTAAACCATGATAAACTACAATAGAACCCGACTGAATATCTTCAAAACAAAGCATAGTGTTTCAGTCCCAGACCAGATACACCAATCTAGCCCCAGAATTCACTAACGGCGAATGTGACCTCTGACCTAGTGGATTTTTGGAGTGGAAATGGGATCACGTTCGCACATACACAGAATTAATTTTCGGTGGAACTTCTCTCCAACATGGCTGCACATTGTGAGGTTGACCATGCTGCTCCACGGCACCAACTACTATCATTCAACTAAACATAGAAATACTTTTGTATAATTTGAATGTTTGATTTTCTTATGATTAAAATTAACTCCTCTCACAATAAAATGCGACCGAATCGCTCCATTATCAAAGGCACTATTTCGTAGTTGGCTCACTACGTGATCACCATAAACGCTCCCCACGGGTGGCTTTTTGTGCGTTCTGTGCGGGGGGGGCCACGTTCCACCAATATGGAAATATTCGAACGTGAGATTACAGATACACTCGCCACAGGCTCATATGTAGGCTATATTGATCTCGCCCATCACTGGTCGGAACCCATATTGGGATCCATGTTTAAACTCCTTGCAGGCACACTATCACACCGAAACTCCAAGCAGCTCATATCAGCTGTAGGACATGCCATGAAGATCGGCTTGAGATGAAAAGCCAGGAAAAACACCTCAATTTAGACGAGATTCTTCAGAAGAAGGCTAAAGGAAAATTCAATTCATTTAGATATATATTTTATCTTCTCATAAGGGAGAATACAACGAAGGCTATATGAGCGGAAATACATTCTATAGGATGTGGTATGCCTCACGTGCGGCGGATCACGGTTTACAGCTGAGAGCTGTAAAAATCCCTACGCCATTCATGCGTGAGGTCAGATGACTTCGACGTAGTCGGCCGGGCCGTCGCGAATGATTGCAGATTCACGAGCAGAAGTCTAATGCGCATGGCAGGAAGTTTCCCTGAACGAGCATAAACAAACACAAAACTCGCAATGTCAACTGAGATTAAACGTTCTTGGACTAGAGAAAGCTTATAAAGGACGTAAATCTTTAGTGTTCATTACTGTGAATCCAACGGACATAGAATATATGTTTTTTCTTCTAGTCTTTACAACATTTTGCTCATTTCTCTAACTTCTGAAGGAGTCATTGTCGATTTCCGGATATTCGCTCTGTGAATTTGTAATCGAATAACGCCGACATAAAAAGGTTGGCTTGCACTTTCAAAACTCAAACAGAACTTCATCTGATTGGTGTTTATTGAGAAGCTGCATGAAAGGACTGAAACAATTATTCATAACGCACTTACAGTGTACTCAGACAGCCCGTCGATCGATGACCGTAAAGGTCAGTTCATCGAAGGAGTTTTCGGTACGCTAAAATCGTATTTAAAACAGTATTTTGGAAATGCTGGAAAACAATATATCTCACATCAATTGCAAAAATCGAGACTGCCTATGCACATTTTGCCTTTTCGGTTGATTTCTGCTCTCCTTTTTCCTACGAATTAGGCTACAGATCGCAAATTGTCCGGTAATGAGTGAGTCAGTGAGTCAGTCAGTCCATCCGAATCCTTTCGTCGGCAAAATAAGAAGAACCGTTGACATTAGAACCTTGATTTTTGGCATGAACGTGCATTAGGGCATTGTTACCAGCAAGTTCTGAGCTGATCGAATTCTAATGAAAATTTTATTTATAATTATTTTTTTAATTATTTATTGATGGTTCAGCGAGTGCACTGTCATGCCTATTGGGAACCCTTGGCTGTATGTTTCACTGTATATATAACACAGTACAAAACCTGGTGGGATATGCCATCCGTAATTGTTTTGAGAGCTAGAGGTCACAGCAGTGTAGCTGGGTCACCCCCAGTAGGCCTATAAACAGATCAGAACTAACAGTCTGATAGGCTTGGGATTCGAGAATGCAGTTAATACTGCCATATGGTGTAATAATTAAATTGTTCTTAGAGGTCAGAGCAGGGGAGACAAAAATAAACAGATCTGTCCGGGAGTTAAAAAAATATCACAACAGATGGTACCGTTATTACATTAAACCATCGACAGTGCAGATTCTTTGAGTTCAAATGTTGACGTCTTTATTAATTTATTACCGTTCCAGGGGACATTTGAACAGCTGCCGTTAACTTGAGACACATACTTTTGCTATATACACACATGTTTTGATTACTAGTAACTGCTACGGGAAACGAAATTAAACAGATATGTTTTCCAGTATTAAGAGGCTGTATTTAAGATGCTAATTACAATCTTCAAATTCTACATTCATCAGATTGCCGATACCCAAAATGTGTTGTCTCATATATCTAGATAACAACGTGATGTAGAGATGCTATTTATTCGTCTTTGTATCGGTCATGCTCAGGAGAATGACATAGAATCATTATTATCTTGTGCCGAGAAGGTGTTGTTCATGAGTTGAATTACCGTAAACTACATAAATGCTACCTTTCTACTATAGGGCTATATATAAGAATTTGTTGTATTGTTGGGAAAATAATGCGATTCAAAAAGTTGTTTTGGTCCTGGACAAGGGCACTGAAAACCATTAAAGAGATGTAAATGTATTTTCACACGTAAAGCCTGAAATCTACTGAACTTTGTATTATTCAATCTGTTTCCTTTAGTTAAAAAATTGTAAAATTAAATCGGCGATCGTTATTTATGTTCTGAGCTGACATACTTTTGATGAAAATTTCTGGAGATTTTTGATGAAAATCACTGGTGATTCTGACTTGGGCAGTGCCCATCTTAATATAGGCGGGATTTGAACTGGGGGTGGGGATTTCCAAGAGTTCAGTTCGCGTCGGAGTCCTAATGCTTACCCTACTTCGTAGGTCCTGTGACGTTAGTCACACTGCTCATGTTGTTCAACTAATTTACATGAAAACGGTTTATTTGGTATGATTGTTTGACACATTATGTACTCCTGATCAATGTCTAAGAATTTCGATACTTATACTATTTTTGTTTTCAAAAGTAGGCTCATTTTACAAATTAACTTTGTTAAAATCCGCATATCTTCACAACGAACATGTTTACATATTTGGAATCCTTGAGAAATACTCTTCCAACAAATGTATACAGTGGTACCGGTACAGCTATGAGGCATATTGTAAAATTTTCGGCAGGATGGCTCAGTATCCTTAATGACACAAATATCTGTGTTATCACTGTCATATGAATATATATATTTATATCTACGATGATTTGAACTGCCATATTCATGATCTGTCAGAACCTATAAGTTGACACGCTGATATTATCCTTCTCGATATCAAGTTTTGATACAGTTCTGAACGGTCATGGGAAAAGTTTGAGAGCTTGTAATCGACCTCGCGCTCAAAATTGACGAAGATGTTTTTACTGCACATTTCTTTAATACTGTATCGATTCTTAGCCAAGCGAGATTATTGTGTTGGCTTTGTTTAAATAGGTGCAACTTCATCCCTCAAAATCTTATCTCGAGTCGCAAAATGTTCGTCTGATTGAGTGGAGACCCTCTTACCATGCTTAATACACGAATTGCGGTCATCTGAAAGTGGCAAAAAAGAAGAGTTATTGCCCCTTTTTCAGGAGCAAGATTCGAGTACAGCAAGGCCTTCAACATGGACCTCGGAGAAAATCACCCTCATAAGTTTGTTTATAGACAGTGTCAGAAGCTGACTGGGACCTGGAATATCACTGGCCCTTTATTGAGTGAAAGAAGTCATGTAAAAAATCCTTTGAAATAATTTTTTCAGCAATTTTCAGTTCGGGCCTATACTTACAGCATGCGTGAGGCGAAAGTTTACTCGTGGTTCGCATTGCCAGGAAACATGGCAGTTTTTGATATTTTTAGACGACCGGCAAGGCCAACCACCTCGCTGGGGGTCTAATAACACCCCAGCCACCAGTCAGATTTATGGACCGGATTCGGGGCCTTCGCGCACATCGCCGGAAGTGACATCATATATAGTAAAATAGATGTTTACCGAACATTTCGATTACTTTTCAAGTCTGCATAATACATCTGTTGACCTAGCGCTAAAAAGAATTATCTGGAGATAATTTTCCCTGTTTATCTGGACAGAGCATATGAAAAGTAGTTCGCTCATGTGCAACACTAAAGGAGTTGTTCGGCCGGATTCAAACTGAACCGTGCGTTGGTTGGTTTCCCCTATACGTCATAGCAACGTAGTAAAGGTCAACTTCCGCTATTGGTGGCAGGGATGGTAATGGAGCCTGCGAAATGGAGCATGCGCTGTGGGGAGGTTGCGGCAAGGCGTGTCTCACACAAACACTGCTGGGGTCATCACTATCAGTTACTAAGCCCTATTTTGTTCATCACTTTAATTCCATTATTTCAACTTCAACTTTACTTCACCCTGGTCACGTTGTGACACAAGAGGTTACAATATATAGTTTTGAGAACAGCGGTGACAATTTATCAAACAATAACATAAATAAATGGACCAAATACGATGCACCGCATTATAGTGCAATAATTTGTTTCAATATATACATTCATGAAGTTGTATGACAATTATTTGAATAATAAATACAATATATAGCACGAGTACTAGCTATAAATAATCGTGATAAATATCCCATCTACGGCCCCAACCGATACGTAAAATATAAAATAACCTGCATTTAATGCTGGGTAGCACCGATAGGACACCGATTCTCCAAGATTTGCATAAACATGCATAACGTAATAACAAAATCAGAAATATACATATATACATACATAAGTAACTTATTTGTCGGGGATTTTTTTTTCAGGACTGCCGCTGTTTTAGTGTTTTGAAGTTACCAGAGTTGAATAATTCCCAGTAATTTGCGTCTGAACTAACAGGAAATTAGGGAATAATATATACAATGTATATACATAATCTAATATTGTGTCCTGACTGTTTATTATGTTGTAAACAGTATTCCTTGAAAAGAACATTGAGTTCGAAACTGCAGTCGGAATATAATGATGTAGAAATCGAGAAGGATGTTTGTTTGTTTATTTTATTTAACTTCATCTTTTTGCTTTCATAAACTAACCTATTTGGCGGGGAATTCTTTCAGGACCGCAGTTAAAGCAGACTCAGTTTTTTTAAGTAATTTGAAGTTGTCTGTGTTTAATAATGCTCGGTATTTATGTCTGAGTTACCAGATAAGTAATATTTAGGAATATAATGTGTTCTAGTTACATCAAAATGTGAACAATGAAACATATAACACTATGAGTCAGAATTTGGTCTGATTTGCTATCCATTACCAAGGTTGGATCTTCCGCATCTTAGTTGGATTATATCGTCCTTTCCTTGACTTCTTATCTATCCACTTAAAATCGATAGCTCAGGGACTAACGTTGGTAAGTGAAACACCATTGAAACCGTGGGTCGGTCCGAATGAGCCGAAATCCCGATAAGCTTCTCGGTCATTCCCGCCTCGACGTTGGATGTTATTGGTCCCTCATAATCCTGTCTGGCGACATTTTGCTAATCCTAACATGGCAATAATGGCGAATTCTGCAGTTCTACAGCCAGAAAGATCAAATTACATCTTAACGTTGCGTCCGGCCAGTAGCGAATTTATCGTCCTCCTGATGAGTTGACATGGCTGACAGCGGATTTCCCAGCCGATAGATAGAAGCCGAAATCAACCTTTCTATTGTATTTTATTGATACAGGTAACTGAACGACTCAGGTCTCGCTTCCACGGTACACTGCGCTTGCATAACAGTATGCAGGCTACGCAGCTGGTACCCCTTTTAAAACACTCGCTTTTCTCCTGCTGTATCTTGTTGAGATTGCTTTCTCTTATTAAACACAACAGAAGATAACTGGGTATTTCATATATGCGGATAATATCGAGACGATCTAGAATAGTCGCAAAAATCTGATGTTGTTTTGTAGCAATAACATCACATTTTGGGATATTTCATATATTTAATTAAGGTGACTAGATTACTGCACTACTGCAGAGACTTGGTGAAGATAATTGAGTAATATTAGAAAAGAATTGCTAATTGCTAATTTTATTATATCGAAAAAGGCTTCTAATAGAATGTAATCTGTCAAAGAAAACTAAAACGTAGACTCTATCCGGTCCCTCCTTTTCCGCCGCCTACCCTTCGCAATATAATTCCCGTAAGCCCAATCGCAAACTTTGATGACTTATTCACTTACAATTGATCAAATACAAACAGCAAGAATCGCAAAACGAGATTGTTATTGTAATATACTTAACTTCCGTTTTCATGCCTGAATAAACCGAGTGAATATGAGTATGATGAGTTTAGAGGACCATCCAGCCAAGTTGTGTTCCTGTTTTAATTATAAGTAGTATATGGGCCCTGTTGGCTGTATCTAGGTCACGTATGACGCGTTTGACGTCATCGTATGACGTCACGGGGGTCGAGGTCACGTGAAAGTAGGTCAAGGTCACGTGAAAGTAGGTCGAGGTCACGCGAAAGTAGGTCGAGGTCACGTGCAAGTATGTCGGGGTCACACGAAAGTAGGTCGAGGTCACGCGAAAGTAGATCGAGGTCACGTGAAAGTAGGTCGAGGTCAATCGAAATAGGTCGAATGACGTAAGAAATCGACCTAATTGGGCGGTATGACGTAATAGTGTTACGTCATTAGGGTTTTGGGTCGTCATGACCTGGGTCGCGTCGACCTTTAAGGGGTCGTGATCGGGTTACTGGGTCGAGTGACGTCTATATTTAGCAGCTCCTTTGTTAGCTAGGAATAAAGACATCACGTGACCCGTTGACGACGATTAAGATAAAAGGCGAGCGTTTTCTAGTTCGTTTGTCACAAGCCTCTGGCGCACGAAGGTGCGTCTTTTAAGTAATTGGGGCGATCGGTATTTCCAGTCCGCATTCCATGGACGACGAGAAAACAGTGGATGAGGGTAAGTTCGCATTATCAGTCGTTAGTTCCTTTGAGAAAATATGAAAGCGGTTTCTTCTCAAAACATCTAACGCCCGAATCATAGCGTGTCTTTCATCCTGGTGAACGATTGATAAAAACTAAGTCAACAACGTGTATTAGAGTAGACGATATGTACATTTTTTTTATTTTTTTAAAATTCACCCCAATTTACCCCCCCCCCAAACACGCGCACACCCAATAGTTCACAATCCAATAGCGTTCATCGTTATCTCCGCCTCTAATTGTTCTATGTATAGCCTCACTAATATTTCGCGTCGCTCCAGCTCCTCGATCCATTCTTGAAGCCCTTCTCTGAAAACAAACAAAAAAACATTTCTATTAATAATCTAATGCTACACGCATGACAAATCTTGCTGGGCATAATATAGTAGAACGAATTTACTGTATTGTTAATGGTCAACTCTTCTTCAAAACCCCGAACCAATGGACTAAACCCCGAACAAGCTTATGTTGATGTATACTATGATTGTCTTTTTGAATTTGGTGATAATACTGTTATATGGAATATGAAATAGATCTCTGGATTATGGACGCGGATATTCTCTAATGGACGACGGCTGGATTATGAATGACGGACTAGACGCTTGTAATTCTATTCGAACTCAAACTGACCCCCGGGGGAAAAGATCGCTTACGGTCGTGATTAGAACATACTTCCTACAACTAAAATTATCATTTCCCTTAAACACACGAATGATTGTTACTTACATTGTCGCCGTGTTCACATGTGTGCCGTCGTCAACCATGACGACATCGCTCTGATTGTCTTCCACCACGTTCACCTCTATTACATCATCGTCATCTATAATTATGACGTCATCCCCGTCATCCGCTATGATAATTACTATCGCCTCCTCATCACGCTCGTTTATTCTGTAAATACATGATAATCGCTAAATGATTAGTCGGAAACTGAGTGTAATATACCGTGTCATTAATTAACTACATCACGATCAACGCTACGCACACTGGATTATCGGAAGGGTATGATAAACAAAATATCCACTGATCTTGTCTGTATAGTTGAAAACTCACGACCACTTTCAACTTTTTGAATAACTATAATCTACTTGTTTATATATCTGCTTTGATAATGTATGTGCTAATATTATGTGAAACATATCGTTTGATTTTGAACCTTAGGAAGCATTTATTAGTGAGGTTTACATACCCTAAAATTTCGTCCGCCCAATCGTCCGAAATTTCCGACGATGTCGCCGAATAACTGGGTTCCGTTCCATCCCCCGACTCCGACGAGGTCACGTAATCCAGGTCGTCCGAAAAATCGGACCAGTATTGACTGTAAGAAACAATAAAATGGCCATGTTTGAAAAATGTATACCGTAGAAATATTTACGGGAAAAAATTACAGTGTAATATAACCACTTTCCTAAGAATATAACACCGGGGTATAACCTGCAGTCGATCGAAAAAAAACATCGGTCATTTCATTCCAGTGTTTATATTTAATTTACAAATTTATATACAAAAAAAAAGAGACGATATTAGAAAGAAACAAAATCAACTTACGCGTCATTTGAAGGCGGCCATCTTCAGTCAATGCTCGTTTCTCGTCAAAATTTGTAATACTGAATACTCGAAACCTCAAACTTATATAGTAAGGCGAATGATGCCGAAGCGTTTTCTCACGCCCTCACATACAATAGGGGTCAACCACCTTTGACCGATGAATTCGACTTCTCCCGGTCACTAAGGGTAACGCAGGTGCTCCGTTGTTCCGCCACACGTGGGAAAAGGTAGGGAGACAATAGCATCATACCTTCGTTTCAACTATGCGGCCCGAATTAACTCGAGTTTGTGTGCGTCGATTTGTTAAAAGTAGAAATCTGTAAAAATCTGTACAAACAGTTGGAATGTCAAATCGGCAAAAAGCAATATGTTAAGATGCAGTCTTAAAACTGATGTGTGTTTTGAAAGTATATTATCAAGATCCAATAATACACTATATCAGCGCATGTTTTTTTTCTGTAAATTAAGAGCAGGTCTTCACATGTCTCTATAACCTCACAAATAAGAGACGAATAACTGTTGTCTCGGGCATATAACTTTTATAGTACTTTGACTTTGAGTATGCAGTGTACACAATTTGTTCAGTCGATGAGCAACACCCTCCGATATAATACAGGATAAATCGGTTAATGTGTTGACAAACTACCGTTATAGTTAACCGAAGCGTGGAATATGAGCACGTTTATTCGCTGTTATAATTACTCGTGTACACGAGTATTTGTTCCCAATATTAATATTTGTTCCCAAAAAAGTTGAGAGTCTTGTTTTCGACTTCTTTAAAACGTGTTTTACCAAACCAGAGATCAAACATAACAACATAGGCAGCAAGTTGATTCGAACGATATATTTATGTCCGTGAAGGAAACTGGGATTAACGAACGAGCAAACCAACGCCTCTCTCAGACAAACTACAAAGTGACAAAGTGAACAAAATTAATTTGTCGAAAGTTATTTTCGTGATAACCAGAAATAAATATGTAATATTATGCGAAAAAAGAAAAGAAATATATTTGTATACGAATTGGCCGTAAGTTACATTATGCTGATCAAAACGTATTACGTGTACAATGTTCTGGTTTCATTCAACGGTGAAATGATATGTATACGACTAAACTAAATAATTGGAATGTCCTCCTTTTTTCTACATGGCGTATAAAGTTACAAACGTACATATGATATGTTGTGTCGACACGAGCGATCAAAATTTTTCTAAATGAATCTTTGTACAATGATAAGAACAAATCTTGCTTCTTATATATCGATTAGGTCGCTGTTATGAGTCTTTGGCCATCGACATCAGCTGGTCTGCGTATGACTGTATCGAGTTTCTATATTGTATTTTTTTTTTACTTTAGCATTCATAAAACTTCCTGAATAAACTCGGATTATGTTAAATTTGCAAAACTAGGCCTCTTTCCGTTTCCTATCATACATACTATGGTTAGACCAATTCGGCCTTTCCTATAGCGGCATATCATTTGACTGTCTATGTAATTTGTGTTGTTATACGTGGTGGGGTAAAATGGTTTGATGAGCTGAGGAAATTTCACATTCCACTGGGGCCTGCTGAGGGAGTGGGGGAGTGGGTGTATGTAAAAGTTTCTCCAGAAAAAATATAAAAAGCGGAACACGGACTTTATCCCTAAACTAAGGAAAAACACATATCAACGCTATCCAAAAGGGGTCATATCGGTCCCCGGGCTTATCGGGGCCTGGGTGCATGGGTGGGTGCATGTAAAATCAGGATTTTCCCTGAAAATATAAAAAACGGAACACGGACTTTACCCCCTAAACTAGGGGAAAACCACTATCAAGAGCGTACTTGTAGCAACGACCGCCAACGCCGAGCTTAACGCTTCAACGCCCTGGTGAAATAGCTCAGAAATTCTGAGTTTCTAGATATTCCATGGAATTGTCACTAATTCTTCGAAAAATGCAGTGACGCCCGTCAACGCTCGTAGTTACGTCTTAACGCTCTAACATAACGCCTTGACGCCATGATATAGACCCGAGAGAGAACAACAACAAGGATGACACTTGAGACAACAAGAATTTTTTTTTTTCATATAGTTTATTTTCCCCAATGTTACATCATACCCACGCTGGGGGAGCCGCGTTGGGTATGTTTACAACTCAAAAAGACTCTTGCCCAATCAGAAGCCACCATTTACATCTGTCCTATTCGTTCCTGTCCGTTAGATGTATTCTTGTCCAATCACAAGTGGCCATTTCAGAAAGTTTCATCTTTGCTCGGTGTGACCTAAGCGTCGTCGGGCAGGCCTGGATATTCTTCGGGCAGCATGTCTTGAAACAGTTGTTTGCGCATTCTGATCGCATTTACCAGGGCCTCGGTGGGTGGTAGCCCCATAGCCTCTTCCAAGTGACGCTTGGTCTTCATGATGGACCTGTGCGTGGGATCGCCTTTCATTTCGAGCGGTAGTAAGGTATACTGTTCATAGATTGTCATGGCCGTTTTCCTGATGCGGGGGCGCATTTGGGTGTACGCCTGTTGTAAATTATCCTCTCCGGCGTCCTCGATCGCTGCGGCGTAAGTATTGATAGCTGCTGTCACAATACGATCCCAGAAGGTAGGTTCTGCCTCATTTTCCACGGACGTAGGCTCACTATCCGAGGTAAAGCTCTCCGTATCACTAGATAGACTCTCAGCAATCTCTGTTTCGGTATCAGTCGATACACTCTCATCAGTCTCTGTATCAACATCCGCCTCAACGGACTCCTCAGAGTCTTCAATCCCATGTATATTTTTCTGGTGTCGCATCATATCGTAATGTCTGGTGAACGTGCGTTCGCACTGAGAGCAAGTATAAGCCATGTTGACGGTTGAACGTCGACTGCGCGTGTTTTTGGAAATACGCTCGCTTTTATCGACAGTAACGCCCGTCAACGCTTGGCTTAACGCTTCAACGCCCTTGTGAACTAGCTCAGAAGCCCTGATTTTCTAGATATTCCATGGAATTGCCACCGATACGTCGAAATGCAGAGACGCCCGTCAACGCCCGTCGTTACGCCTTAACGCCCGTTTCAACGCCCGGTGTCCGGTGGTGGTGGTGGTGGTGTGTGGTGGTATTCTGAAATGATGGCTTCTGATTGGTCGCTAGGACTGTCACCTCCCGTCTAACTATAAATACGGACATGTTAGATATACATTTATCACAACCTGCACCGGACCCGATCAAATGGAAAAGCCAGTCAATTCCAAGACAGACGGGCAATCGTTGAAGATTGACGAAAAGGTGCCGGTCCCCGCTCGAGTCCCCAAACGAGTTATCAAAAGATACCCGCCCATAACTATGGAAATGATAGATGATTTCTTCAGTGTGGGTTACAGCTCAACCAGGGGAGAGCCCGGAGATCTCCGCTACCATCGCCAGCGATGCCTGACCTGCCATGAAGGTGTACTCTTGGCCGCGTGTGATCTTTGCACGAGGAGAGAGGAGATTTTCCATTGGGCGAAGTAAATTGAACATCCGGGCACTCGTTAAGGCGTTGAGACGGGCGTTAAGGCGTAACGACGGGCGTTGACGGGCGTCTCTGCATTTCGACGTATCGGTGGCAATTCCATGAAATATCTAGAAAATCAGGGCTTCTGAGCTAGTTCACAAGGGCGTTGAAGCGTTAAGCTAAGCGTTGACGGGCGTTACTGTCGATAAAAGCGAGCGTATTTCCAAAAACACGCGCAGTCGACGTTCAACCGTCAACATGGCTTATACTTGCTCTCAGTGCGAACGCACGTTCACCAGACATTACGATATGATGCGACACCAGAAAAATATACATGGGATTGAAGACTCTGAGGAGTCCGTTGAGGCGGATGTTGATACAGAGACTGATGAGAGTGTATCGACTGATACCGAAACAGAGATTGCTGAGAGTCTATCTAGTGATACGGAGAGCTTTACCTCGGATAGTGAGCCTACGTCCGTGGAAAATGAGGCAGAACCTACCTTCTGGGATCGTATTGTGACAGCAGCTATCAATACTTACGCCGCAGCGATCGAGGACGCCGGAGAGGATAATTTACAACAGGCGTACACCCAAATGCGCCCCCGCATCAGGAAAACGGCCATGACAATCTATGAACAGTATACCTTACTACCGCTCGAAATGAAAGGCGATCCCACGCACAGGTCCATCATGAAGACCAAGCGTCACTTGGAAGAGGCTATGGGGCTACCACCCACCGAGGCCCTGGTAAATGCGATCAGAATGCGCAAACAACTGTTTCAAGACATGCTGCCCGAAGAATATCCAGGCCTGCCCGACGACGCTTAGGTCACACCGAGCAAAGATGAAACTTTCTGAAATGGCCACTTGTGATTGGACAAGAATACATCTAACGGACAGGAACGAATAGGACAGATGTAAATGGTGGCTTCTGATTGGGCAAGAGTCTTTTTGAGTTGTAAACATACCCAACGCGGCTCCCCCAGCGTGGGTATGATGTAACATTGGGGAAAATAAACTATATGAAAAAAAAAAATTGTTGTTGTCTCAAGTGTCATCCTTGTTGTTGTTCTCTCTCGGGTCTATATCATGGCGTCAAGGCGTTATGTTAGAGCGTTAAGACGTAACTACGAGCGTTGACGGGCGTCACTGCATTTTTCGAAGAATTAGTGACAATTCCATGGAATATCTAGAAAATCAGAACTTCTGAGCTATTTCACCAGGGCGTTGAAGCGTTAAGCTCGGCGTTGGCGGTCGTTGCTACAAGTACGCTCTTGATAGTGGTTTTCCCCTAGTTTAGGGGGTAAAGTCCGTGTTCCGTTTTTTATATTTTCAGGGAAAATCCTGATTTTACATGCACCCACCCATGCACCCAGGCCCCGATAAGCCCGGGGACCGATATGACCCCTTTTGGATAGCGTTGATATGTGTTTTTCCTTAGTTTAGGGATAAAGTCCGTGTTCCGCTTTTTATATTTTTTCTGGAGAAACTTTTACATACACCCACTCCCCCACTCCCTCAGCAGGCCCCAGTGGAATGTGAAATTTCCTCAGCTCATCAAACCATTTTACCCCACCACGTATAACAACACAAATTACATAGACAGTCAAATGATATGCCGCTATAGGAAAGGCCGAATTGGTCTAACCATAGTATGTATGATAGGAAACGGAAAGAGGCCTAGTTTTGCAAATTTAACATAATCCGAGTTTATTCAGGAAGTTTTATGAATGCTAAAGTAAAAAAAAAATACAATATAGAAACTCGATACAGTCATACGCAGACCAGCTGATGTCGATGGCCAAAGACTCATAACAGCGACCTAATCGATATATAAGAAGCAAGATTTGTTCTTATCATTGTACAAAGATTCATTTAGAAAAATTTTGATCGCTCGTGTCGACACAACATATCATATGTACGTTTGTAACTTTATACGCCATGTAGAAAAAAGGAGGACATTCCAATTATTTAGTTTAGTCGTATACATATCATTTCACCGTTGAATGAAACCAGAACATTGTACACGTAATACGTTTTGATCAGCATAATGTAACTTACGGCCAATTCGTATACAAATATATTTCTTTTCTTTTTTCGCATAATATTACATATTTATTTCTGGTTATCACGAAAATAACTTTCGACAAATTAATTTTGTTCACTTTGTCACTTTGTAGTTTGTCTGAGAGAGGCGTTGGTTTGCTCGTTCGTTAATCCCAGTTTCCTTCACGGACATAAATATATCGTTCGAATCAACTTGCTGCCTATGTTGTTATGTTTGATCTCTGGTTTGGTAAAACACGTTTTAAAGAAGTCGAAAACAAGACTCTCAACTTTTTTGGGAACAAATATTAATATTGGGAACAAATACTCGTGTACACGAGTAATTATAACAGCGAATAAACGTGCTCATATTCCACGCTTCGGTTAACTATAACGGTAGTTTGTCAACACATTAACCGATTTATCCTGTATTATATCGGAGGGTGTTGCTCATCGACTGAACAAATTGTGTACACTGCATACTCAAAGTCAAAGTACTATAAAAGTTATATGCCCGAGACAACAGTTATTCGTCTCTTATTTGTGAGGTTATAGAGACATGTGAAGACCTGCTCTTAATTTACAGAAAAAAAACATGCGCTGATATAGTGTATTATTGGATCTTGATAATATACTTTCAAAACACACATCAGTTTTAAGACTGCATCTTAACATATTGCTTTTTGCCGATTTGACATTCCAACTGTTTGTACAGATTTTTACAGATTTCTACTTTTAACAAATCGACGCACACAAACTCGAGTTAATTCGGGCCGCATAGTTGAAACGAAGGTATGATGCTATTGTCTCCCTACCTTTTCCCACGTGTGGCGGAACAACGGAGCACCTGCGTTACCCTTAGTGACCGGGAGAAGTCGAATTCATCGGTCAAAGGTGGTTGACCCCTATTGTATGTGAGGGCGTGAGAAAACGCTTCGGCATCATTCGCCTTACTATATAAGTTTGAGGTTTCGAGTATTCAGTATTACAAATTTTGACGAGAAACGAGCATTGACTGAAGATGGCCGCCTTCAAATGACGCGTAAGTTGATTTTGTTTCTTTCTAATATCGTCTCTTTTTTTTTGTATATAAATTTGTAAATTAAATATAAACACTGGAATGAAATGACCGATGTTTTTTTTCGATCGACTGCAGGTTATACCCCGGTGTTATATTCTTAGGAAAGTGGTTATATTACACTGTAATTTTTTCCCGTAAATATTTCTACGGTATACATTTTTCAAACATGGCCATTTTATTGTTTCTTACAGTCAATACTGGTCCGATTTTTCGGACGACCTGGATTACGTGACCTCGTCGGAGTCGGGGGATGGAACGGAACCCAGTTATTCGGCGACATCGTCGGAAATTTCGGACGATTGGGCGGACGAAATTTTAGGGTATGTAAACCTCACTAATAAATGCTTCCTAAGGTTCAAAATCAAACGATATGTTTCACATAATATTAGCACATACATTATCAAAGCAGATATATAAACAAGTAGATTATAGTTATTCAAAAAGTTGAAAGTGGTCGTGAGTTTTCAACTATACAGACAAGATCAGTGGATATTTTGTTTATCATACCCTTCCGATAATCCAGTGTGCGTAGCGTTGATCGTGATGTAGTTAATTAATGACACGGTATATTACACTCAGTTTCCGACTAATCATTTAGCGATTATCATGTATTTACAGAATAAACGAGCGTGATGAGGAGGCGATAGTAATTATCATATAGCGGATGACGGGGATGACGTCATAATTATAGATGACGATGATGTAATAGAGGTGAACGTGGTGGAAGACAATCAGAGCGATGTCGTCATGGTTGACGACGGCACACATGTGAACACGGCGACAATGTAAGTAACAATCATTCGTGTGTTTAAGGGAAATGATAATTTTAGTTGTAGGAAGTATGTTCTAATCACGACCGTAAGCGATCTTTTCCCCCGGGGGTCAGTTTGAGTTCGAATAGAATTACAAGCGTCTAGTCCGTCATTCATAATCCAGCCGTCGTCCATTAGAGAATATCCGCGTCCATAATCCAGAGATCTATTTCATATTCCATATAACAGTATTATCACCAAATTCAAAAAGACAATCATAGTATACATCAACATAAGCTTGTTCGGGGTTTAGTCCATTGGTTCGGGGTTTTGAAGAAGAGTTGACCATTAACAATACAGTAAATTCGTTCTACTATATTATGCCCAGCAAGATTTGTCATGCGTGTAGCATTAGATTATTAATAGAAATGTTTTTTTGTTTGTTTTCAGAGAAGGGCTTCAAGAATGGATCGAGGAGCTGGAGCGACGCGAAATATTAGTGAGGCTATACATAGAACAATTAGAGGCGGAGATAACGATGAACGCTATTGGATTGTGAACTATTGGGTGTGCGCGTGTTTGGGGGGGGGGTAAATTGGGGTGAATTTTAAAAAAATAAAAAAAATGTACATATCGTCTACTCTAATACACGTTGTTGACTTAGTTTTTATCAATCGTTCACCAGGATGAAAGACACGCTATGATTCGGGCGTTAGATGTTTTGAGAAGAAACCGCTTTCATATTTTCTCAAAGGAACTAACGACTGATAATGCGAACTTACCCTCATCCACTGTTTTCTCGTCGTCCATGGAATGCGGACTGGAAATACCGATCGCCCCAATTACTTAAAAGACGCACCTTCGTGCGCCAGAGGCTTGTGACAAACGAACTAGAAAACGCTCGCCTTTTATCTTAATCGTCGTCAACGGGTCACGTGATGTCTTTATTCCTAGCTAACAAAGGAGCTGCTAAATATAGACGTCACTCGACCCAGTAACCCGATCACGACCCCTTAAAGGTCGACGCGACCCAGGTCATGACGACCCAAAACCCTAATGACGTAACACTATTACGTCATACCGCCCAATTAGGTCGATTTCTTACGTCATTCGACCTATTTCGATTGACCTCGACCTACTTTCACGTGACCTCGATCTACTTTCGCGTGACCTCGACCTACTTTCGTGTGACCCCGACATACTTGCACGTGACCTCGACCTACTTTCGCGTGACCTCGACCTACTTTCACGTGACCTTGACCTACTTTCACGTGACCTCGACCCCCGTGACGTCATACGATGACGTCAAACGCGTCATACGTGACCTAGATACAGCCAACAGGGCCCATATACTACTATTATAGATTCCGTTGTCTGATATGTATTGATGACATGCACGAATGGTTCTGTCTGTTTCTGTCTATAATTATAAATCGTCTCTCTCGTCATAATTTGTCACACTTTTACTGTTTTCTTATGCGGATAATGCAGAGAATATTTTGGCATATTACGCATGAAGGATACTTATTTTTTAAATCTGAAAGTCATTCAAATCGAAAATCATGTTGGGATGCTTTCAAATATCTAAGTGCAGAGATGTAGTATATAGATATGAATAACATTTTGTCAAATTTTAGTCGAAATTCTCATCGAAATTAGGCTTCTTACAGCAAAGTTTTCAGGAGAATGTAATATGTCATCACTGAAAGTAAATTAAAATAACGAACGAAAATGAAGAATGCACCCTTCCTCACACCCCGTCCTTTTCTCGCGGATTATAGATCTAATCAGTCCGATCGAGACAGCAGGCTACACAGACTGCCATCCAAAAGAAACTGGGTGGGGGAAAAAACACAGAAAGTTGACTTTGGAGGCTCGAGCTATATGGCATTTTCAAATGTTAATTAAGATTTTTTACTCTGTTTTCCAACTACCCATCCTGTCTGCACTTATTATTTCAATAATTGTTGTCTGTTGGAATGAATAACTTTTGCAAAATAACGTTGTATATATTGGAAGACATTATTGTTGAGTTTTAGCGTAGAAGAATGCCGACAATTAGATATATATCTGTAAACACGAGAGATGATAACTGACCCAAGTCCGAGTTTATAAAACACAGTATGTTTTTGTTCCTTTATCTGTCTAGTGTGAACATTGCATCACAGAGCAGTTGCAGCGAGGGAACGGAAACACAAATGAGATAACAACATTATTATATTCCTAGCTTGATGCTGAGATATGATTTCTTTTAAATCTATAACTGATCCTCTTTATCTATACTATAATTATCCCATAATTATCGGACACCTAAAAATTGAAAAAAAACAACAGAAAATGCCGGACACAATGCGAATTTTCTTGGTTTTCTGGGAAACACATGCATAGAACGAAAATGAAATTTGTACTGTAAAAGCGGATATAATGTTTCGCTTATATCAGTCTACAAATCATATACGAACAAAATTGTACCATCTGATAACATATGACTGATAACATGTGTCATATTGCTCAATACTATATGAAATTCAAATAGTTCGACTTTATTTTAGACCATGATGTTCCACTTGCTTCAACATCTCCCTGAGCAAATGTTCGACAATGGGCCAGGCACCCCAGTCTCCATGTATAACGGAGAACGGGTGATCTCTCTCCTGGCAAGTCCCAGTTTCCCAGTCCAAATATGCATCATGGCAAGCAAGTTATATGAATATAATGTTGGCTACATGATTCAGTCTGGCTAGCGGAACGTAATTGTTTAACGTTTGGGTGGATTGAATGGGTTCCGGACAAAACCGTCAGGGGACAATGCTGCTGGGGTCATCACTATCAGTTACTAGGCCCTATTTTGTTCATCACTTTAATTCCATTACTTCAACTTTAACTTTAATTCACCCTGGTCACATTGTGACATGAGAGGTTACAATATGTAGTTTTCAGAACAGGTGACAATTTATCAAACAATACATAAATAAATGGTCCAAATGCGTAGATCTGGAAGATGTGTTTAAGCGTCCAGGTATATGAACAATTTGCTGCGATGCACCGCATTATAGTGCTATAAATTGTTTCAATATATACATTCATGAAGTTGTATGACAGCTATTTGAATAATATATACAATATATAGCACAAGTACTAGCTATCAATAATCGTGATAAATATCCCATCAACGGTCCCAACAGATATGAAAAATATAAAATAACCGGCATTAAATGCTGGGTAGCGCCGATAGGACACCGATTCTCCAAGATTTGCATAAACATGCATAACGTAATAACAAAATCACAAATATACATATATACATACATAAGTAACTTATTTGTCGGGGATTTTTTTTCAGGACTGCCGCTGTTTTATTGTTTAGAACTTACCAGAGTAGAATAATTCCCGGTATTTTGCGTCTGAATTAACAGGAAATTAGGTGATAATATATATACAATGTATATACATAAACTAACCTGTTTGGCGGGGAATTCTTTCAGGACCGCAGTTAAAACAGACTCAGTTTTTCAAACTTGTCAGTTTTTTAAACTTGTTTCCCCATGTTAAGGCGTTTACTCCATCAGGCGTCAATGATGCTCATCCATTAACAGCAGATGAGTTGTTTGAGCTGATCTGTCATCACTGGCTCCCGAGCTCGCGTATCTAATTCCGCTTAAGCCGATGCTAGTGACCGTGTGGATACTTCATAGTCTCTACATAAACATCTGCAATAAAAGCACGACTGAGATACTAAGGCTACGTCAGAAATTCCTCTGTATTCTCGGGTCTGAATGTTGGTTGTCGACGATTTCTTTCCTGTAGAGTCATATGGTTGCTTTTTAGTCGCCAGATGTCAATTTTTCCCACCTCTTGCATATCGCTCCAATTTTAAGTAATTTGAAGTTGTCTGTGTTGAATAATTCTCGGTATTTTATGTTTGAGTTACCAGATAAGTAATATTTAGGAATATAATGTGTTCTAGTTACATCAAATGAACTCTCTGCGATCGTATCATCCATCTTTTGTTGATGGAAGATGTGTGAAATATTGATTTCTGAGCCACCATTCGTTCAGGAAAACGTAGACTTCTTAGCCACCATATTTGTCCCAGCAATTTGTGCATGCAAACTAGAAGTCGTATTTTAAATGTCAGAACATATATATATATATATTAAGTGTTCTAATTTCCAGTGCAGTTTGTTTTGACAAAGCTATTTCCGATATTTCAGTTCATGACCTTTTAGGTCAGGTTCTGTAAAACATTAATAGTTATATAACTTCGGACTGTATGTGGTTAATATTGCATGGTTGTATAACTGCACTTTGGGAATCCTAAGTCTGATTCGCATGTTTAGAAAATGAGACAGATAGCCGAGCAAGATGTCACAACTGTACCAAGAATTTGAGAGGTAATCAGGAATCAGGACAGTATAAAAGAGAATGTTTGGCGTTTTCAAATTACAGTTTATTCCATCATACTGTCCTACTGCCACCGGTACAGTTCACAAATTATGTGAAATGTTGTAGCTGCTTCAAAATGCATATAGTAAAAACTATATCTTCAGAGATGCGTGTTCTGTTGTCATCCGTTTTAAGTCCAGAGGAAACCACTGGCCGGACCGGAGTCTTCTGATGGTTTATGTAATTTCACCCGGGAATGTCGGCGCCGCATACAAGCCCACTTTCCGTCGAAACTTCCCACAAATTACAATGTGTGTGGATTTTGATGGAAAAGACGGAGACCGATATATTTCTCGTACGGTACGAAGTTTAGAATTAAACCTTAGCATGGCTGAAATTGCTCATGAATCAGCGGAATTATATTCGGAGATGTTTTCAAGCGTGGTTCTGGCTACACTTGAATTGATACGGGCATGTATACCTGTGTTATATTACAGTCAGGGCGATTTTCATAGAAAGCGCCCATACCAAACAATAAGTCACGTGGGTTCGATATTTTGAGGACGGGTTGCTGCGGCTGCCACCAAAAATGGTGTGCCCGATATAACGATTAAACGAAAAAAAGGAGAACCGATCAAAGATGGTAAGAAGAACAGAAGTGTCCCTTCTCCTGTCCGTTTCTTTGTATCTCGTTGTACACGATGCACTTGCAATCGGATGTTCTGTTGTTTTATTTGAGTACGTAGTGCGCATGGAATGGTGGAGATATATAATTTCCTATGATTGAGTTAGACGAATTAATTGAAAATTTCTTTCTCTACGGCACGTAGTACATAATGGCTAAAGGTGTTAATGTAGTCGAAGGTGTTAGGGTGTGATTTGCGCACTTTATGAATGGCTTGGGGTGTGAGTTGTGAGTAGGTATTATGTACACGGTTTTAAAAGGAAGGTCTCAATGCAGGCGATCATTCTCGTCTGTTTTGCAAGTCACTGATCACCTAAATTTTGGTATCTTTATTAGTATGTATAATACTGTTCAAAATAAATATTTTGCAATTATTTACTATGAAGCGAATTGGTTTCGCCCTGTTGGACAGATATTGTATACTGTGGGTGTGACCACAACATTTTGAGGTTGAAGAGCAACATTTTTTTCATATTGTAATATGAGTGAATCATATTTTGATTTTCTGTTGTAATACAATGCATCTAGCATGATTGGAATATGAACTTTCTTTTGTCGAAATATTTTGGTTGGTGCATATCAGAGCCATTCGATTATCGTAATGTGACCGAAGAAGCGTTGTAATGGTAAGAGATTCGAGTCGGGTGAGCTATTATAATACATAGGGCGATTAGAGGCTAGGTTGAAGAGCCGTTAAATAATAGGATTGTGGTTTTGAACCCTGTAGTTCTATTGAAAAGCCCTTTTTAATCTTGGTGGCATATTGTGTTTGTTTGTATATTTTTATTCGCCTGTTATACGAATCTATCATGACTGAACTTCTATGAATTTCTCTTATCGAGATATTTGTTTGGTTGTGAAAGCCATTCGATTATCGTAATGTGACTGAGAAATGTTTTATGCTACCGACTTTGAGAGCCGATGCTCAAAAGAGCCATTTTAATACGTTTTACGTAAGGCGATGAGCGCCGAGGCTGAAGAGCCGTTAAAATAGGTTGTTTTGCATGATGAAGTTGTATGGCCTGAAGATCCGTTATAATAGTGATGATAATAAACCCGATGTTTTATATATGTGAGGCTGGAGAGCCGAGAGAATACTGCTGGCACTAAAAGCTGTTTTATATGTCGTGAGAAAACTTCTGACAATAAAAGTTGTTTTATATTTGGAGCTGGAGAGCCGCGAGAATATTGCTGGCAATAAAGCCGATTACTGATTCACGTGAGAGCGAAATTTTAAATAAGCAGTCATGTTCAAAACTGCGGATACTGCGGATTTGTTATACTGAGATTGTCGATAAAATTACTTGAGCCGTATAAATCGTTACTGAGAGAATGGTTGAGGCATCGTACAGATTTCCAGTCTACACAACGCAGTTATGTCGAATTGGAGTAGTTCTTGGGTGCATTATTCGTCAGTCCGCGAACCTTTTCTGTTTTGCTTGAGCTTTCATTGACAATATACCTGCATTGTAGTTGGAACTGAGAACTATTGCAGATGTCATGAACTCCGAGAAGTACAAAGTAATAAAGGCAAGCCAAAGCGATTCTTTTCGGAAAACACGACGATGGTAATCTGATTGAATTTAATAGCTGTGTTTATCACATCATAGTCTACTACTTGAAAGAAATCTATCAATACTGTTTAGTTCTATAAGTATTTTTCTTATAATTAGTCGCGGGTTTGAGGGCTTCTGTAAAATCAGCCGTATGGTTAAAATCAATTTCCTTTTTTAGAACGTATATAACAAAGTTATATCTATAGAATGTCATACCACTCTCCGTGATAACTGCTACAAAACTTGAGTTTTAGAGCTTTTTTGTACTACCCGGGTTAAATGCCATAAGGGTTGTTCACGTGAATCTTCACCAATACATGGTATGTCGTCATAATCTATTCCTTTTTCTCTGGCCAAAGGGCAATAGGCGGGGTGAGCTATTCAGTTCTATATATGCGAAAGTGTCCTCAATCGATGTTACCTTCACAAGGACAGGGGCAATGCCTCCATGAGTGACTGCATGAATTAAAATGACAACTTCACACGATCTTTATTTCAATGACGGTGTAATCTATGGATGGCCGTATGACCTATATTTACATTTTTATAGCAAATATCCCATTATTGATCCAGTCGATTAGAGTCGGACATCATCAACGGTATTGTAAGTGTATAGTTTAATTTGATTGCTCTCTCGTTAATTACATTTGTAAACCTACGATGCATCGAAAGGGCGACATCGTGTTTTGCAAGACGACGTCACCCTTTGCGTTGTCGCTCACGCTTTTGATGAGGTAATGCGGGGCACACTTTTGGTCCAACTAGATCACCATACTATTGAAGTGATACGGTTATGCTGTGTCTGAGAGGCGTCCAAATCTTTGAGGTGTCGAGGACATTTGCATAACATAGCGGCTGTACTGGTCCACCCGTATTCTCGAATCTTTCGTTCTTTGTCAACGACAATAGTTTAATCTCATGTCTTCATAACCAAACGACAAACAGAGCAACCCTTGAATGACATCTCGCCCCGCCTATTGCCCTTTGGCCAGAGAAAAAGGAATAGATTATGACGACATACCATGTATTGGTGAAGATTCACGTGAACAACCCTTATGGCATTTAACCCGGGTAGTACAAAAAAGCTCTAAAACTCAAGTTTTGTAGCAGTTATCACGGAGAGTGGTATGACATTCTATAGATATAACTTTGTTATATACGTTCTAGAAAAGGAAATTGATTTTAACCATACGGCTGATTTTACAGAAGCCCTCAAACCCGCGACTAATTATAAGAAAAATACTAGGTAGTATTCCCTGTACAAGTGTTGGTTTAGACGAGCTTCGCTGTAAAACATTTATATTTTGATTGCACAGAATGTCAAAATTGTATAGCCTTCATGATAAGGGTTCGAAAGTAAATGTCATGGGGAAACCGTTTTATTTGACACGCAATTAATGATTATTTATTCATGGATATTGAGAAAAGAATCAATTACACGAGTGGAAAATGGACGCATCACTTGAATATTGATAATAAATAAATACGGCGAAACAATGCTGAACGCAGGCATGATTACGCAATATACAACACTCCGTGTATTTACCGCTATCTTGAATATTTCAAACACTGGACATTACCATACAGAAGCATATCGATCCAATCATATATAACATATTGTGGTAAGTTTAGACACTTACCTATGCTCTTGCGAAGATCCACAGGCCAACGACGACTGTAACACAGGCAATTATCTGCAGCTGGTTGTTAGACGCTTGTGCTGGCTTTATGGAAGTGGAGTTGAAGAGAGCCATGTATGGGAGAGAACTCTGTAGGTAGTGTTTGGTACTACATCCCTCCCTTTCCTATAAGAGACTTGTCTATAAACATGATAAGAGCTGATAAACACACACATTTGATAAGTAAGACTGGTACAAAAACGCACGTTTACGATTTCTAACAAACATTCTATCCATGATTATCAGTAGGTCAGCTTGACACATCTCAGGAAATTAACACGGGGTTAGGTAAAGCTCAATTCTTGCCTACGTAACCAACTACTTTTCTAAGAATAACTCAACGTATGTACAGTTACATCTATTCGATGTTGGAAATATCATTCAATTACAAACTTGGGCATCCCCCTATTATATCCCGAAAAGCCATTAGGGCAGTCTAACACAAATACAAATTAGCAACTATCTCAAGTGATTGAAGCCAGGAGAAAGCTAGCAACCTCCCCCTGGGCAAGGGTTCTGAAGTCTGTTGTGTTAAGGCTGTTGTTGGCAGATTATCAGTTCCAGCGATAAAGTTCCTTGGCGTTGTAGTTGGCTGAATCCACTAACACCGAGAAGGGTACATTCTTTAGGGTGGCCAGTTTGTGGGCAACACATCCAATGGACCATGGGGTGTTAATGGGTCCATATGCTCGAGGAGGTAGATATGGAGAGTCGGTTTCCAACAACAGGCGATGTAGATCCACTTTAGCTGCTGCTTCTGCCACCTGTTGGCTCCTGAATATCGTTGTGGTGAAACCAAATCGTACTCCAGGCAATATACTAGTCCACTCTCTCATCTCCTCAAGGGAACCAGAGAAGCAATGGCGATGAATGGGGATGTTTGTTACGCCCGTTCGTTGTAGCAAATCCAGGACAGTGGAAGCTGCATCACCGGACCCGTCATCTCGGCAATGGAGTATGAGGACTTTCTTATGATTCACCGACAGGGGCAAAACGCGCAGCAAGAATGTTATCTGGCCATCGATTTTCCTCTGCTTGCAGGCTTCCTTGTCTGTACAGTTAGGCTTACACCTACATGCCGTAGTGAAATCAATGCCTATTTCTCCCAGACCAACACAGCGTGGGTGTTGGAGCAGGCTGTCCAAACGATTGATGTGATCATCGAGTGCGCTTGCTTGCACCAAGTGGGGATGGACACCAAACGAAACACTGAGTCTGCGGTCAGTTAACTGGGTATTGCACATGTTCCAAGATGATGGATGTACATAATTCGCAATGGCATGTTGAAGCTGCCATTCATGTCCAGTGGAAAAGGACTGTTCCAGCTGCTGGAATGTTTCCAACCCGGCATTGGACAGCAGCTTATCAAGATGGAAATGAGTGTCAACAAATAGCCGACAGGAAGATGTGGATGAAGTTTCTGTGAAAATGGGATTGTCTGCTGTGTTGATGGCATGGATATTTTGAAAGGTTTGACGTGTGTTCACATTCAGACGCAAAAGTAGGTTGCAGAGAATCCGCCAGTGTATTAATGTGACAACGTGACTTGATGGACTAATGGTAAACATATCTGGTGTGTAACCTATCCCTGCGAAAAGCTGACAATAACTGCACATCAAGAACCTCTCGCTCTCACTGAACTCACTGTTCGATGGATCTTTCGGTGGGTATAACATGTTGCTGGTAACGTAACAAAGTAGATCATTCGGATCTTGAAGATTGAACTGACGACAAAGAAAAAGAAGCATGTCCCTCGTCATAAAACACCAACGCTGCAAGTTGTGATCGTTGAACTCTGCTCCGTGAATGTGTTCTGGTTGGTCTATATGTTTTGTAAGTGTAAACCATGGTGTAGCTTCTTGCTTTTTGCAGGCCCAACACGCTGTTGTGGCAGACACAAACCAAGGAAGATGAGCCCGTACCACATTCCTCTTAAGATGGGTCGTGCGTGCCTCACACAAAGGGCATTGCTTATGTTTGGGTTTCCCCTTGGCATATGTGACGTTTGGTAGATTTAACTCTGTTGGGAATGCTGAATCTTCGGCACCGCTGCTGTCGATCTCATCTACCACAATGAGCTCATCCCATGGGGGCTGTGAATTGGGGCTGTGTGCTGATTCTCCATCACTTGAACATGAATCCTCGCTTTCATCCGGAATCTCAGCATCACTGGGCTCATAGTCTGGTATAAAATAAGCCTCATCTAGCAGGTCCAAATCATCCATCTGCAATGCAGAAAGAACCTACACTAACTATGTGAATTGAGAATAAAATTTTAACCTGCATATGAAATTTACGAACTGATTAAATAATTGCTTAACAAAAAAATTGAAGATGGCACGCCTATTTGCAATAATCTGTGAAGCGGGATGGAGGGTTAACTCTTCTGCCGGCACGTGTAGTGACAGATTGTTTAGTGTGATCGAAGAGATCTGCGATATCGCCCTCATCAACAGCACCAAGCGCTTCATTATCACACAATGTCTCCTGTAGAGACAAATCTTCTGAGTCTTCATCATCGCTCTCCGAGCCATTGTCAGCTTCAATGACCGCCGCAGGCTCTTGATCAGTGTCAGTCACCATCTCGGGCTCTCGGTGAACAGCTTCTGTCACTGGCTTGGGCTCCCGGTGGACAGCTTTAGTGACCGTCCCCGGCTTTTTGCAATTTGCATCATAATCTACTTCAGGATCACCCCGGACTTGTCCTTCACCCGGTTCAGCACACGCAACATCATTCGCTGCCATTCTGTCAGGGGTAGCAGTAGCCTTGCTGGTGAGTAACTGGTGACGCATTTTCCTCAACCACAGTGGGAAGACTCGGTCCTTGCAAATCTTTAACTTGTCATGGTGTATGACAAATGTTCCCTTCTGGTTCTTCATTGTGTACAATGGAGGCCTAGATTGGACTACCAAGTACGGGCCGATCCATATGGGGCGCAGCTTCGCACTTTGGCCAACCTTAGTAGTTGAGTCCCTCTTTAAAACTATGTCTCCTACCTGATAGCTTTTTTCCACAACACGCAGATCATAATGACGCTTTTATCGGTTTTGACTTTGGCGCAGATGATCACGTGCAAAGCCGTGAATTTCTGGAAGGATGGTATTGAGATGTTTCACCCAGTCATCAACAGCGTATTTAGGAAGGTTGGCCTCGGCTGTGCCAAGCAGCAGATCATTGTAACACATCCCTGCCAAGCATCAACTGATTTGGGGTGTATCCTGTTTGGCGGTTTACCATAGAGTGTAGTGCCATGGCCAGGAGAGGCAGATCACGGTCCCAGTTTCCATTCTTCCCTTCAATGTAGCACCTGATCATCTGAAGAACAATTCTGTTGTAACGTTCTACCTGTCCATTTGATGAAGGATGGTAAGGGGTTGTTCTTGTTTTGGTGATTTGTAACACATCGCAAAAGGCCTACTTCCAATGGACAACCAAATGTGACCACGAAGTGCACAAAAAACTTATGGGCGACCTGAATTGCAGATTGCTCTGGTATGGCTGCCATCTCGACCCACTTACTAAACTGGCACTCATCATCAAGACATATCTGTTGCCAGTCTGGCTTGTATTAAATGGTCCTAAGATGTCGAGGTGAACTCGCTCCATGGGGTATCCAGAATGGTAAGAATTCAGGGCTGCTCTTGGTCTTACATTAGACTTCTTGCTTCGACTGCATACTGTACATGATTGTACATAGTTCTTACAATCCGCAGACATGCTATGCCAAAGGAAAGACTGCTTTAATCGCTCAAGAGTCTTCTGTTGTCCCTGTAGAGACAAATCTTCTGAGTCTTCATCATCGCTCTCCGAGCCATTGTCAGCTTCAATGACCGCCGCAGGCTCTTGATCAGTGTCAGTCACCATCTCGGGCTCTCGGTGAACAGCTTCTGTCACTGGCTTGGGCTCCCGGTGGACAGCTTTAGTGACCGTCCCCGGCTTTTTGCAATTTGCATCATAATCTACTTCAGGATCACCCCGGACTTGTCCTTCACCCGGTTCAGCACACGCAACATCATTCGCTGCCATTCTGTCAGGGGTAGCAGTAGCCTTGCTGGTGAGTAACTGGTGACGCATTTTCCTCAACCACAGTGGGAAGACTCGGTCCTTGCAAATCTTTAACTTGTCATGGTGTATGACAAATGTTCCCTTCTGGTTCTTCATTGTGTACAATGGAGGCCTAGATTGGACTACCAAGTACGGGCCGATCCATATGGGGCGCAGCTTCGCAC
The DNA here is from genome assembly GCA_036873755.1 of Hanleya hanleyi. Lineage (NCBI taxonomy): Eukaryota > Metazoa > Mollusca > Polyplacophora > Lepidopleurida > Hanleyidae > Hanleya > Hanleya hanleyi. Next base: position 64,481 of record JAVTVY010018580.1, read on the forward strand.
TTTGGCCAACCTTAGTAGTTGAGTCCCTCTTTAAAACTATGTCTCCTACCTGATAGCTTTTTTCCACAACACGCAGATCATAATGACGCTTTTATCGGTTTTGACTTTGGCGCAGATGATCACGTGCAAAGCCGTGAATTTCTGGAAGGATGGTATTGAGATGTTTCACCCAGTCATCAACAGCGTATTTAGGAAGGTTGGCCTCGGCTGTGCCAAGCAGCAGATCATTGTAACACATCCCTGCCAAGCATCAACTGATTTGGGGTGTATCCTGTTTGGCGGTTTACCATAGAGTGTAGTGCCATGGCCAGGAGAGGCAGATCACGGTCCCAGTTTCCATTCTTCCCTTCAATGTAGCACCTGATCATCTGAAGAACAATTCTGTTGTAACGTTCTACCTGTCCATTTGATGAAGGATGGTAAGGGGTTGTTCTTGTTTTGGTGATTTGTAACACATCGCAAAAGGCCTACTTCCAATGGACAACCAAATGTGACCACGAAGTGCACAAAAAACTTATGGGCGACCTGAATTGCAGATTGCTCTGGTATGGCTGCCATCTCGACCCACTTACTAAACTGGCACTCATCATCAAGACATATCTGTTGCCAGTCTGGCTTGTATTAAATGGTCCTAAGATGTCGAGGTGAACTCGCTCCATGGGGTATCCAGAATGGTAAGAATTCAGGGCTGCTCTTGGTCTTACATTAGACTTCTTGCTTCGACTGCATACTGTACATGATTGTACATAGTTCTTACAATCCGCAGACATGCTATGCCAAAGGAAAGACTGCTTTAATCGCTCAAGAGTCTTCTGTTGTCCCAGGTGACCAGCTGTCTTCACATCATGGCAAAGATGTAGTACTTCTGTTCGTAAGCCTTTGGGAACTACCAGGCATGACCTTGGTGCTGGGTGAACATCCCACAAGTAATTCAGTACTCCTGAGGGAAAACGAAGTTGAAGACGACAAAGCCACAGTGCTTTGGTAGCAGGACTACAAAGGTAAAGAGTAGAGGTGGGTGGAGTCTCTTGATTTTCAAGCCACTCCATGATAGGCTTAATATCAGGGTCCTGGAGCTGCAATCTTCTCAGGTCATCAGCAGAATATCCCTCCATCCAGTTACAGGTGCATGGCGGATCATCTGTTTCCAGTGTTGAAGATATAGTATGTATGGTCAGGTCTTCAAAACCAATGCACTTTATTGCAAGGGGAATGACATCATCAACATCTTCAGCAAACCGAGACCATTGGCTGTGAGCTCTTGTGAAGTAGTTGCAACCTCCACAAGGTAGTGAATCTGGGGTGGAACCTGCATTGTAACAGTCACAAGGTGGGATGTTATCTGGGATACGCGACAGTCCATCCGCGTTAAGGTGCTTACGACCTTCCCGGTGAATAATCTCCATGTCATATTGGGCCAGCTCCTCCATCCAACGAGCTAGCTGACCTTCAATGTGCTTGAAGCGCATCAGCCAAACTAAACTGTTGAGGTCAGTACGGAGGATCAAGCGACGTCCAAGTAAATAATGTCTGAAGTGTCGACAAAACTTGACCACAGCCAACAGCTCTTTTCTGGTTGTGCAGTATCGGCGCTGAGGTTTCAAGAGAACATGACTGGCAAAGCAAATAACCTTCTCAGTCCCGTCCTGGATTTGGGAAAGCTTCGCACCAATTGCTGCATCAGAGGCATCAGTGTCCAATATGAATGTTCCATCTGATGAAGGGTAAGCCAAACAGGGGGCATTGGTAAGTACCTCTTTTACCCTATCAAAGGCTGTCTGATGGGTATCCAACCAGATAAATGGACCCTTCTGGTGAACCAGCTCATACAGGCAAGTGGTCATGCCTGAAAACCTTTGAATGTGGTCCCTGTGATAATTCACATAACCCAAAAAGGACAAAAGCTTTTCCCTCTCAGAGGGAACCGGCCAATCCTTGACTACTTGAACTTTGCTTGGTGCCACAGAGACTCCGGAAACATTGACTAGCTTACCCAGAAATTCTACCTCTGTTTGAAAGAGCAAACATTTAGATGGCTTGAGCTTAAGTTTGTATAAGCGGAATCGCTTAAAGACATCTTCTAAGCTTTGTAGACCTTGCTGAAAACTCTTGCCAAGAACAATGATATCATCAAGGTAAACTAAGACCTCAGTCCAAGTGAGCCCTCGGAGGACAAGCTGCATGGCCCTTTGGGAGGTTGCAGGGGCATTACATAGCCCAACCCCATACGCGTGTGCTCAAATAGGCCATAGCGTGTTACGAAGGCCGTCTTTTTCCTATCTGCTTCTTCTAGCTCGATTTGGTAGTACCCAGAGGCCATATCTAGTGTGGAAAAATAAACTGTCCCATGCAGCGTGTCGAGACAGTCTTCGATATTTGGCAATGGGAACACATCCTTCACAGTTCGTTCATTTACAGCCCTGTAGTCAATGCACCATCTCACTGAACCATCTCGTTTCCGGACCAGTACCGGCGCAGAGGACCAATCTGATGTAGATGGTTGGATCACTCCGGCATCAAGCATCTTGGCAAGGTGTTGTTCCTCTTGACCTTGAAATCCAAGAGGGGTTCTTCTAATCTTGTGTTTGACAGGGAGAGCATTGCCAGTATTAATGGTGTGTTTCACAGAGGACATACAACCCAGATCAAGGTCATGTGTTGCAAAAACATCAGGGAATTTTAGCAGAACGTGACCAAGTTGTGCACACTCTGCTGGATGAAGGCCACGACAGGATCTGTCAAACATATCCAACATATGGGGTGGTAAACGTGAACGGATCTCTTGGAGTTCCTCCTGTAGATTGTGACTGAGTGGATCCTCTTGGACATGTACCTCTTTGCATAGGATGCTTAGGGTGTCCTGTGCAGAATCGGTGAAGTCAGTTTCATCAATCTCCTCTGCATTTCCAATGTGATGGTGTCGCTTTAGGCAAATATACTTGTGTGTGTCATTAAGAACCCGGACATGGGCTTCTCTGCCTTTGGCGATGGCAGCCGACACCAATAATCCTTTGTTATGTGGAGTAGCTTCTACCACAAACTCATTGTCTAAGGGACGTTCAAGGGAAACCTTTGCTATCGCCATGGAGTTTGGCGGAATCACGGTTCTTTTGCTGACAAAGACTCTGCTTATTTGCAAATTGCCTGAACCTATATTCCTTTTCAGGGAAGCCGAAATAACCTCCCCTCCAACGGTGACAGTGCTGTTGCGTAAGTCAACAAGGCACCTCTGTGCAACAAGAAAATCAAGGCCTAGTATAACCTGGTCTACCATTGGAGCAACACAGACATCCCAGCTAAATGTCTGTGATCCAAGCGTTATGTCAACATTAGTTGCAATGTGGCCTAGAACAGGCTGATCGCCCAGACCTTTGAGTTTGATAGGTCTACTCAGAACATGGTCTGGCAGAATGTTGTGAAACAGCTTCTCATTTACGAGTGTGATCATGGCTGCTGTATCAACCACAGCTGTGGTTCCGTGGCCGGCAATGCATGTCTTGACTTCGAGGCTTAAGCCATGTGCCTGTCTGACCACGACCTCATCAGGATCTTCTATCTGTGGAGCTAAACTTTCCTGGCTTCCAAAATCGGAAATAACAGTACGGCCTGTGTGTAAAGACCGGACTGAGCGATGGCCACGACGCTCAGTCCTTACTAGTTTAACGATTGGGACGCCTGGGTAGATTCTCCAGCCGTGTTTGATGACATGGTGGTTCTGCCCTGCAAATTCCCCATAGAAGAATGCATCTGCCATTGGCTACCATTCTTCGCATCAGTTCGGGCTGGAGGTGTTGAAGATCTCTGCCATTGGCTACCAGTCCTCGATTCAGATGGGGCTGGGGGTGTTGGAGATCTGAAACGGACATGGTTCCTCGAGTTGGCTTCCGAGTTGTTGTATGGAGGGGTGATTGATCGATAACGACTGGGGGAACTAGGTGAAAAGGATTGTCTATACCGATTAAGTGACTGTGGTGCATTTAATCCACCTATGAGTAGTTTGCTCATTTCGGTTACCTTCTGTTTCAGCTCACTCACCTCTTCCTGCAGTCTGACAGAATGCGGCTGAGAGTTAGCTGATTGCCCATTGTAAGGGGGTTTATTGAACATGCGGACATCATGCTCTCCTTCGGTGAATTTCGGTCCTTCTGACTCTGTAAATGATGTTTGTCTCTGAAAGTAACTTTGTGGTCTGCTGGGAGAGCTACTTTTGTAGCCAAAGATAGCCTTGTTGTTAGCTACTGCAGCTTTGACATATTTAAGTGCTCTATGGATGCTAGTTGGCTCTTTTTCCATGGCGGATTTTGCTGCCTCCTTGTCTCTACAACCGCGCAAGAAGGTCTCAGTAGAAATCTGGTCAATAGTTTTCCGATCCGAGATGTCATAGCCATCCAGTGCCAAAAAGTGTACTCTTTGGGAGAATTCTTCCACAGATTCTTCTTCCCTCTGTCGCAAATACTGCAGCTGTCGACGCGCTGCTGCTGGAGCATCCTTATGGCTGAAGCGCCGACGGAGTTCTTTCTTCAGTGTCTTGAAGTCATCATGGATACCTAGTCTATTTGCATATTCGAGAGCCGTATTTGTTAGGCAATCGAATAACCGATCAATCTTCTTGTTTTCTCTCCAGCCTCGCCGTTAAGCTATACGTTCGAACTGAAAGATAAAGGATTCCCAATTGCTTTTGACATCCCCGGAGAAGGTAGACATTTTGGGAGGCTGTGGACTCTTACTCCGTTGCCGTTGGTGACGACGTTGTATGGTCTCCACAGCAGAATCAGAAGAGCGGCTGGTGGATGTAGAACTGGAGGATGATTGTCTGTTCCTCTTGATCTGTCTTCTCTGATTCTGATCCTTAGGTGAAGGACAGTCGTCACTAGAGGAGTCTGGTTGTTGGCGAGAATATCCTGAGCTCGGTCTCGATTTCTTCCTTTGTCGTGGCACATGCTTACCTGAGTTATGCTTCGGCCTGGAATCAGCAGGTTGGACATGGCGGACAGATGCCGCTGCATCATGGGTAAACGAAGCATTGGAGTGTGATTTGGATTTGGAAGACTGGTGGTTGCATGATTGCTCAGCAGGTTCGCTTTGACTAGGCTTCACATATCTGCCATTAGCAGGAATGGCCCGAAGGAACCGGCCCATAACGTCATCATCTTTCTCAAGACTGAGCGGAAACCCATGGGGAGAAAGAGAGATGTGGGAATTTGCACTGTGTAGGACAGGCATATTTGGGTCAGTATCGTAGTGCAAATGGCCTGAAATAGGGTGAAACTCTGACGTGGGCTTGATCAAACGCTGTTCTAAAATTCGAAGGTTGTCCTTCATTGATACATTTTCCCTTTCTGAAGTAAATAGTTGAGACTGGGTTGAGGCTAGCTCAGCACGGAGTTTTTCTATGGTCTCAGTCATGCTTGTGTTGTCGGACAGGGGGTCAAAGCATATCCGGCCCTCTGTCAGCCATTGCTCCCATGTCCCTGCTGAGACATCAGTCTCGTGGACAAGATCGGGAATAGACAGACTCCCTTTAGTTGTCCTTAATTTAATTATACGATCAGCCTTCTTGGCACCAATATGTTGTAATTGTTGGAGTTCTTCCTTTGTAGCATCAAGTAAGTTAAGAGCCATCGTGAAAGAAATAGTGAGGCGTGTTGGGGATGTGAATAATGGAGACGGTAATATGAATGATCGCAACTAACCGTACAGTGCAAAAATATCACAACTGAATTGTACAGTTCAAATAAATCCCAAATATATGACAGGTATTGTGGCCTACAACTACTGTGTATTCACAAACTTTGCAGTAATAACTAACACTACAATCAAATAACTCGCAAGTAGCCGTACAGTCTGTATAAGTCAAGTAGTACAGAATTACATCAAACTCAAATGACCGAAAATTCTGCGTGAAAGTGAGAGTAATTTATTGTGTGAAATGACATACAGCCCACACATTAAAATAATTTGTGCACTATCAGAGTGCGAATCACTGTGACATTGAATTTAAACAATGGAATAGCAGATGATATGGGAAGCTAATTAACCTCCCGACAACACAATCCCTAACAACAAAGAAAATTATATATATTTCTAATTGTCCTACTTTCTAATAAAAAACAATTCTATAATTACAACTAGAATCCGAAATATGGGGAAGCCAAATTACCTCCCGCAACGTGTAGGTTTGACTGTATATAGTGGGTACTGCGTTGTTGTTGTTGTGAACAAATTCGTTGCACACACTAAAAGGACAAGAAATTTTATTTTACACAAACAAATATTTGATTCATCAATATATATTTAGGTTAGAATTAATCAAGATATTTGATATCGCACAAGGAAGCCAAAAACCTCCCGGTACGGCAGATATTTCTGGAAATGTTTTCCCCGCTTGTGCAAGCCGGTGACAGAACACACGGTGAGGGTCACCGAGTGCTCTCTAACACACGAGGTTAGAAATGTGATCAATGTGGCACAAATTGGGGTTATCCGCTCCAATTTATACCGGCGACGCCAGTGTGGTAAGTTTAGACACTTACCTATGCTCTTGCGAAGATCCACAGCCCAACGACGACTGGAACACAGGCAATTATCTGCAGCTGGTTGTTAGACGCTTGTGCTGGCTTTATGGAAGTGGAGTTGAAGAGAGCCATGTATGGGAGAGAACTCTGTAGGTAGTGTTTGGTACTACAATATATATTCTGCTCGGTGAAGTTATGTCATTATCATAGCATATTCTTTAGAGGGAGCTTACAAAGGAAAGTCTACCTGATACTTTGTAAATGCGTTGATAGTCAATACATGGTGTCAGTATCTAGTGATTTTTGGTGATTTCTTAATTATGTATCTTGGCATGCAAATTTGAACGCGAACCTTGTTTAAAAAAATTATACGAAACAATAATTCACTATTGCTTTTCTTTGGTTGAGTATTATCTCTCTGCAAGACGATGGAAAAAACTCATTTCACGTGAATTACGGACTTCGAACGGTCTTTTGTCTTTTTTTCTTTAAAATTCCCTTTTCGGACGAAGCCCCTATATGCCCTCTTTCTCATAACCGAATTTTTCGATGCAACAGAAGCGGATCCCCGCTCAAGTTGGCTACGACCCTGTAGATACCTAATCATCCGCCTCTATGTATTGTATTGAGAGAAAGGTGATGACGAAAGACTATTTTATACGAAAATTAAGCTATTAAAAGGCTTAGAGAGCCATCACGCAATATTTGAATTAGACGTTCCATACGACGATCATCTTGATCGATTAATTAAGTAATTAGTGTTCTTAAGGATACGTAAGGCCGCGAGGGTCAATATCTGTCATTTGTTTTGTTTTTTCATTATTTGAATATTCAGTATTGGGTCTAGTATTTGGTGAAAAAACGAAATCAAAATGTCAATAATAAGTACTTCAATTTTAGATTTGAAAATTTAGTTCCTAAATTATGTGGATTATAAGTTAAACAGATTACGTTGAGTGGTCCGGTGTGGTGGAAAAGAATGTCCTATCCTTCTCAATTGTAGCCAAGGACGGACACTTGTCCCCAATGTGGAGAAAAGTGTTAGCTGAGTTAGAAGATAGGGGCCGGACGCTCTTAGCCACCGGAATTCTTAGTCTCCATACCGGCACACCGCTGGTAACAGATTAACCTTTTGCGCGACTGTGTATTGTAGGCCTTCAATGACTACACGAGTGTGTATTGTGCTGACCAGCCTAATTGTCTGAAATATTGATAAACAGAAGAGCAGCTTGTGCTTTGCTCAGACCCTCACCGTACCGCGATGAGCACAGGAGTGAAAGTTTTCAAGCCGAACAAGTTTTAGCAAGTTTCTAACTCGAAATCGGATCGGATTGATATCTTGAATAAGTAGGTTGGTGACTAGGTTCTATATGACAGATTGCCACATGTATTTTGTTACAGAATTCATGAGAAATATTAGAATTATTCCTTCAAATGTATAGCCGAACGGTTTTTGACCGATTTCTAGCATTTCATTTTTTGCCAAAATTACAAAAAAAAAAATATATCATCACATTCTCTCAATGAACAGTCTGTAGTAAATGTCAATTTAATCTTGTAATGCTCAAGTCCTATTGCCAGGCGACTGGGAAGCTGAGACTTTGGTTGGGGTATGCCTATAAATTGGCTTAATGCAAGATCCACTATCTTATTGGAAATATCCTCTAGACCGATGGAAATCTCATTCACGTTATATGTACCCGAGGTGATGCAAAGTGATCTCTAAACCCCCGTGTTTGAAAATCGGATGCATTTATACACTGTCATATCCAAGGGCAACGATCTGTCGTTATGATTCAAACCAAAATATCAAAACGTCAACCGCTTTTTAGTAAATGTGAAGCCGATCTTTAATCTACCTAACACTTTTCGATGACAGCGGCCAGTTCCATCCCTATGATTCATGAGTAGCAAATTCATATGTATTTCAAATTGTTTTCCCCAGCAGAAATATCCTATGATTTCTCATGTTTTTTCCTATGCCTGAAATATTGTTGTTCATTAATTTCCTGAACCCGCACCATTGCAGTTTTTATCTTATACGCGAAAAGGTTTTTTTTTCAAACCAGAAGCAGTCTTACATAAAGTGAATCATAAAGTACGTCCATTCTAACATATGCGCTCACAGCACTAACTGCAAGCTGCGACTTTAATAAAGTGTACGGATAATTTTATTTATTCTACTATTTGCTGTCATATTGATATGCATGTGTTTGTAACTAAATGAACATAACAATCTATTATTTTCTACATATATTTTATGACAGTAATCTAAACTGGAACATCCCGAGTAGAGTATATATACTAATAACACTAGGACAATACTGATGTAACGTGACTTTACATATCTTCTCCAACTTCTACATTTCAGCAGCTTAGAGCATTCATCATAGAATTCGACTCAGAATTTCATCCTGACGACAACAAATGGGGGGCCTAGTTTACCTCCAAGTTATCATAGCTGTATTTGGCGGCTGGATCCAGCAGATCAGTCTCACGGTTCATCATACAACGTATCTGAGCAACACAACTGGAATAATAGATCATTGGTTTACACAAGGGTATAATAATAATGTGGACCTAGAATGGCGCCTGGACCTACCTACCTTAATGAATTTTTCCTTGAGTATAACCAAGTTATGTTTGGAAGAGTCAAACACGTGTAAAGCAGACAGACTTTCTATCCGTCATGGAGAGAACTTGGAGTACATGTTGGGCCCATTTTGTGGCACAACAGACACTGTAAACCTGACATATTCTTTCTCGACTATGGATTCGGCATTAAGTTTCAGACTGACATTTCTATAATACTATATGGATTTAATCTCACGTATGCTAGTGTTCGTCCAGGAGCACAGCAGGTATGTGACATGATGCACAACAGCGGCGATAAGGAAATAGGCACGGGAATACTAGGGAGAAAGAACATGTATCCCATGGAGCTAAATTGCTCATGGCCAATTAACTTATCAAATAACACATTTATCATGGTGAACGTCACGCATTTTGATATTGAATTCTCGGTATCGCACTGTATCCACGATCACCTGGAAATTTGGAAACTATTCGAAGAGGATACCGCTGCAACTCCAAACAAACTTGGGCGTTATTGTGGTCGTCAGTATCCATCGACTATATTGGTGCACTCCAGTAGGATCAAGATAATATTTGTCTCTGACAGTGCCGACAATCAATTCGGTATTCTAATAAACTATTATGAATATGTGGAGAACATTCGTACGGTCGACTTGGAGGGGATAATTGTGACACCGTCTCCGATGAAGAGAATTTTTTCCCCAGAAGGACTGTTTCCTGGACAGTATATGAGAATCACTTGTAATATCCGAACACGTCCTGGTTTCTACATACAAGTCGATTCTAGTGAGACAATATATGACCAGACTTTTGTCGTATTCGATGGACCAGACCAAACGTTTCCTGAACTGAAAGACTTTTATGGAAAAGACAGAATGAACTCCAATGGTTTCCATTTAGTACTTCAAAAAGACATATTCAACATGACAGACTGCGTGTCTTTGGAACTGACTTATAGAGCTGTTCGAGCATTTGCCGAGAAAAACGCGGATGTACACTACGTGGCATCTCGGTATTCCGTCTTCGGAGCTCAGTTACATCCTTGTTGCATTTACCACACTGCCATAGCACCTTCAGGACAACACCTGAGGTTACTAGTACTGAGGATGATACAGCTGAACGATCAACCAAATACTGATGAATGCGCATATTTTGGAATTGCCATTTTTGACGGAGACGTGTTATACGATAACCTGATAGGACCTTTCTGTGACGCATTCAAGCACGATATGAAGACCATCTTACAGAATATACTCAGCTCATCCTCCTCCGTACATGTGGTTCTGTACGATTACAATAGTCTTGAGGGCAACAGATGGAACTGTTTGCCCATATCATTCGTTTCAACGTCGTGTCGAGGATACCAAATAACAAAACAAATGCTAGACCCATACGAGGATAATTCTATAGACCAAACAGCATTTTCATTTACAGTCGTAGTTCAAAACGACACAACGATCGCTAGAGTGCATTACCAAGAGCGAAAGGGTGGCTGCGTTATAGTTAATTTCTTACCATATGAAACAACTGATATTATCAGGCTGCAGATAGGGCCATTGTCCGGAAATTTTCGGTATCGTCTTTGTAGACAATATGGCCTAGTGAATAATCTGCCAACGGATGACAAAATTCCTCTTGCCAAGTTCAATTACAAAGAGAGCTGTGTTGATCTATATTTGAAAAAACCCAACGTGAGATTATCTTCGATGCGGACATCGCAGGAGAGGCGACATGGAAAACACAATACATTCGCTTAGAGCTAGGAAACGAAAATATTTGTAAAAAATTCGACACGTGTCCTGAAACTGGTCATTCGCTGTATTTGAATAGCAATTGTGGCTTCTTCTTGTATACGGCACCAGCGTGCAACTGGGTATTGACGTTGCCAACGGGTGAAACCCATATTGGGTTTAACTGGCTTATTGAAGTATTGCTGATTGATGCTGTCAAGATTCCGCCATATGGGTTACTGGCAATTAAGGAGTTCGTTGTGCTTTCTAACCGTGAGAGTTTGACAACCCACGTATCGCCTTATACACTAGGATATACTGGATTATTCACGTATATAAGCATGGAAGGATCAAATATTACGATTAGCCCTGTACGCTTAAATTTGCTTGTGTTGAAATTCATGATGATGGCCGAGGAGTCTGCTTTACGTCAAATGGTGGGAAATAGAAGTCACGACTTCAACGGCCATTGCTACACATTTATTACGTTCGGTCCAATGACATCATTGGAAAGTGCAATGAATCATTGTCGCTCTTTGGACGCAGATATGGTTAGCATCAATACTTTTTCAGAGCTACAATTCATAAAGGAATCCTTCGCTACAGTGTGGAAAGAGTTACTTTATGGTCAAAGTTATGGGATGACTTTCATCGGTCTGACTGACAAGGGGGAGGTAAATAGCTTACTTTTGTGCACTGTTTCACTTAAGGTAACTGTATCGGGTCCCGTTTGCGTACGTGTACGTATCACAATTTTGCTTATTTCCGGGGCAGTACTTTTTTGTGTCCATACAAACTATACTTTTCTGAAAGCCCTTGATTCAAGGAATTTAGATAAATCAATAGCTTTCTCGACTTTATTACAAGAATCGATTGATTTAAAGATAAACGATGCCATTTAGAAAAGTATAGTTCTCAAAATCACGCGCTAATAACTCTCAGTTTTCATCAAACAAACTTGCTTTTTTGGAATAATGAAGTTTACCATTTGAATAAAAATAGCCTGCCTCAGTTTTTTTAGTTAGGGCCTTGAAGTTATTTTATCGTCGTGCAAAGTTCAGCGGTGTGAGGCTAGCGATCACCACCGAAACGCCTTAGACCACTCGTCCACAAAGATCCTGTGTTATCGTGGAAGGCCTCTAGGTTAAGTTCACTCTGAATTGACCTTGACCTATTTCAAAATTTCACGAAAATCAAAATTGAGCAATAGGTATATTTGCTTGTAAAGAGAACATCAAAAGATAAAATGATCTAGGATCTCCATCTTTGTCACTCTTCTGCCATATCGGCGTCTTTAGTTAAGTAGACTACATACTGACCGTGACCTATTATCTTCATCTTTGCCACGTTGCTGTCTTATTAGGACCACTAGATAAAGTATACTTCTGGCCGATCATGCCCTAGTTTCAAAGACACAGGGATCAAAATGTGAACAGCAGTCATATATGCTTGTGATTATGATATTTCAAGAGCAAATTGATCTAGAGTCTTAAACTTTGGCACAACATTGCCATATAAGGGTAACTAGACCAGGCTCACCTGCATGGCCTTGACCTAGTTCTAACGGTCAAGATGTGAGCAGCAATAATATACTCCTAAAACGATATTTCAGCTACAACCTTGAATTTTACAAAATGCTTCCTCTCATTGACCTGCAAGCTAATCAGCTTATTTTCGACCTATTTTACTGGTTGCAGCTCAACCATATCAACAGCCATCGCCAAGTCCTTGGCACTTCCCATATCTGGCACTGCTTAGCAGCGGCGAGTTTCAATGGACTGCAGAGGATCACCGGCTATCCTGTGAGAGCCAGATAGATTCGTCAATCTAAAAAAACAAAAACAATTCGGGATGTATGGATGGCCTTATACATGATAATGGTAGTGTACAGTGTCCCCATTTGATCTTTGGCACCGGCATATGACCGCTGACCTGTTTGATGACAGCAAGTATTATTTAACGCGTCATTTCCTCCCTGGATATCCTTTACCCTCCTTGATAAAGCCGACTGTTGTGGCAAATTTGCGCAAAATCAAGAGAAAATTCGCACAAAAATAGCACAAAGAATGGGCCTTCTTCCACATGAACTATAACCTCTTTCGTGACCTTCACCGCTTGAGAACCAGGAGTTTGATGTTGGTGATAGAATATACTTAGCCTGGCTACGGCTGAGATAACACTATGAGACTATGCCCGCGAAAACAAGCTCATAGATTATTCGCATCTATAAGATAGATAATCCCTACTAATTCTACTAGGCGCATGAGCATTCAAATCGATAAAATACGTTGTCCGAGTGGCAACATATTCAACAGTGCTCAACACGGGGTACTCTTTTTGGTGATATAAGGGAAACAAAATCCCCATCGAGGTGCAAAATATTTCAATGTTTACTACTTCATCATATGGAGTATTATTTGTTGTCCTCTTGTCATAATGAATTATAATACAAACGCCGACATTCAGTAACAGTAATAGATTATTATGCCAAAATGCCCCAATCATTTGTTTCTCCCCTCAACACAGAACAGATAATATGTCCCAAGCTAGTTAGCAGTAAGAAACAGGAGAATATATGGGAACGGGATAAGTACAACACATATAAGGGAAACTTGCAAATGAGGAATTGAAACTTGCAAATGAGGAATTGAAACTTGCAAATGAGGAATTCTAATAGAGACATTCGAAATGCAATATATTTTTTTTTATTTCAGTTTCATGATTATAAGTGGGTAGATGAAAGTCCAGTGTCAGTATCCGATTGGTATTACCCATTTGATGAATTCAACAACGTCCTATCAGAGGAGCTGGAGCCGGCTGGGGATGCGACAAAGATTCAACCAGTTTATGATAACAGATTAAGGTGCGTGGCAATGAACGTTGGAAACCCTTTCTTTTCCACAAACTGGATGAAACTTGATTGCCAGAGAAAATACGTAAATCCCACGAATGCAATTTGTGAGTACTCTGGGGCATTACACAATGAAACACTTAATGGAGAAATGTTCCCAAATCAGACTACTGACTATGAATGTACAGATGGCGGGCACTTTGTTCGTAATTCGTGTTTAGCAATTCTTACAGCGGATATAGATCTATGGAGATCTATTGCAGTGGGGGAGGCAATCGACCTATGTAAACTGTACGGGGGCGATGTGGCTGTCCTAGATAAACTATCCCGGGTAGAAATTAAAAATTATATCATGTCCCTGGGGCTGCGGTCTAGTCTTGGGGGCATATGGGTGAAATTCGACCTTTTCATCATTGGGTGCATCTCTCTGTCTCTATTGGAAGACACCAGTCAGTATCATGAGCATACGACGGCAAATAGCACAGAGTCCTGCATGTTATCGGAGAAAAACGTTCGTCATGTTATTTGTGAGCGGGGCAGCCATGTGAAACAGCTAGTATCCCCCGGGCATCTATTTACCTGTGACGATGGGACTTATCTTAGCCCAGACAGTGTTTGTAACCATCAGTTGGATTGTTTGGGAGGGGAAGATGAGAACAACTGCACAATGTTACATACAACGTACCGATGTCGAGATGGACAGATCATATCGATATGTAAGTACTGTGACTTTCATCAAGACTGTCAGGATGGCAGCGACGAGAACACTTGTATCCACCCAGACTGTTCCTGGTCCCAGCACCGGTGTATGAACGGTCAGTGCATCCTGAAAGAACAACGATGTGACCACAAAGTACAATGTTTTGACGGCTCCGATGAGGAGTTCTGCGATTGGGGATTGCACCGTCAGGGTTATTTTTGCCCTGTCGTTGGATGCGTTCCGCTGAACAATGTGCAGGATTTACAACCAGATTGCCCAGATACCAGTCAAGCCGATGAAGATCGCAAAAGTGTCGATCATAAGAGAGAATATTACTACGTCGAACAAAATAATCCAATGGTTATTCAGGCTAATTGGGATAGTGAATGTCCCGGACACATTGATCATCAGAGATGTCATCCCGAGCATGTCAAATGTTTCCCTCGTCATAAAGCCTGTATCTATGATCATGACGAGTATGGAGATTTACGGTATTGTCGAAATGGCGCACACCTACGCCTTTGTGAGTCGTTTGAATGCCCCGGAATGTTCAAATGTCCGAGATCATATTGTGTACCTTTTAATAAAGTTTGTGATGGCATTGTAGACTGTGTAGATGGCACAGATGAAATTAGCTGTTCTAGTCAAGTTTGCCCTGGAAAATATCGTTGTGACAATATCTCTCAATGCATCTCCTTGGGAGATATATGTGGCAAAAGAGCAAACTGTAAGTCAAACGGGATGGACAAACAATTCTGTGATCTCCAATCATTCCACTGCCCGGATAACTGCATTTGCCAGGTATATTCGATATCCTGCCATGATATCCATCAGTTGCCATACATCAGAATATCTTCGAATGTACGCGTGCTTGAACTCGACCAGAATGAGCTACTTCTGAATACATCAACATTCGAGAAATTTTCGTACTTAGATATTGTAGTTCTCTCTAACGGTAGGTTAGAAGACATCTCATTCCATCTATTCGCATGTTTATCAAATTTGATATATCTCGATCTTAGATACAACAGCCTGAGTAAATTGGGCCAAGGTACTTTCGATGGACTAGGTAACTTACAGACCTTGAAACTTGAGGGAAATCCTCTCTCGTTTGTAGAGAAGGGAACATTTGGCGGGCTGACGTCTCTGCCTACGTTGAATCTCAGTGGACTTATGATGAAGGAACTTCCTGATTATGCATTCTATGATCTACTGCAGATGAAACAATTGGACATGTCCAACAACGGAATACGTATAATTAAACTGTATGCATTTGCTTCCATCCCTCGATTACATCTGCTACTGTTGGAAGGAAATCCACTAGATAAGACAGCATCCGAATTATTCGGTTCTCTAGATGTTGATACCCTGAGGACTGATTCCTACCGATTCTGTTGTTTTGCCGTCGGGAATGTTAGAGACTGTCAACCAGATGTCGACGTATATTCCTCCTGTTCTGATCTCCTCGCCAATGACTTCGTTCAAATAGTAGTGTGGATGTTTGGAGTATTAGCATCAGTGGGGAACGTATCTGTTATTTGTTGGCGTTTGTTGATCAAGATAAATAACCCCCAGTCCGTGTTCATTTTGCATTTAAGCATATCGGACACATTGCTGGGGTATACCTAATCTGTCTAGCTACGGTGGACACGCGCTACAGGGGCGATTACATTTTATACGATGAAGAATGGCGCGAGAGTGGGTTCTGTCAATTCCTTGGAGCGATAGCCACAATTTCTTGTGAAATGTCCATATTCATAATGTTTTGCATAGCCCTCGATCGAACCAAACGTCTATTATATCCATTTGGTAAAATCCAGTTCACAAGAAAAACAGCTTGGATCGCTGTGATCTTAGGGTGGCTTTGTTCCTTGACAGTTGGAGGACTGCCTTACTTAATACCGTCTTACTTCGGCAACTACTACGGGCGAAACGCGATTTGTCTACCGTTCAACTTCGCCGAGCCGAGCGGAAACGGCTGGGAATTCGCTGCAGTTGTCTTTGTAGGCCTGAATACGATGGTACTCGCGTTTATTATCATCATGTACACGATGATACATTTTGACGTGAAAAAAACACAGGCGAAAGCTGGGCGAGAAGATCGTTCAGATCTGGAAGTAGCTCGACTTCTGTCGCTCGTTATTATGTCCAATGTTATCTGCTTTATCCCTATTATAATCGTTAACATTTCTGCAATATTGGGACATCCAGTAAATAGGGATATAGCCTCTGTTCTGACAACTGTTATTCTACCTGTAACTCTGCAATCAATCCGTATTTATTCACCTTCAGCACATGTCGTGCCAGAAGGGGACAATGTTAGAGTCTACTAAGGGCGAAAACAAAGCAAGCTGAAATTAAAATCACTTTCTTCACCTGAAAAGCTGAATAATTGCACAAAAGACGGGGTAATTTTCCCCCCAAATCGGGAAACGGATCACCATCAATATGCTGGCTCTAGATCTGATATTGGGGTCAAAACAATGAATTTGAAGATAACAGATACCTCTATCTGAATTTCGTATTATTTCTATAAACCTGCACAG
>JAVTVY010018583.1:0-77225 GCA_036873755.1 Hanleya hanleyi
AACGGTGCTAAGATGGCACCGAGAAAGCCGCCTTTCTGTAGCACCTTTTTCTTTTGTGTTTGAGGGACCCGCTTCTGGACTAGGGTTCGGAGACCTGTGTTATGCTTGCCAACTTGGTCTTCTGAGCCGGAGTCAGTGGTACGTTGCCTTTTAACAGGTTGTACCCGATCTCGCACAGACAGCGTACAAGGTCAGGGTCCGCACCGCGTACAATGATGCTCCTCGGTGCGGTTGGTTAACAGGTCATACTGAGGAAATGATCCGGACTCTGAGGTGCGTAGATTCAGTAGCAATGCAAATATGACGAATCAATACATCAGCGATATAATCCATCTCTTTAATCAAACTACGGTGATACCGAAGTCGAAAGCCGCCGGCAAATCGCAACCTGTCTCACCGTAGATGCCGACTGTGGCGCAACTGTTGGTTAGTCGTTTGACTTTAGTATGTTCATTCCCCTTCAGGTTTGACGAAGTTGTTCGTTGATCGTTTGACTGAAGTATGTTCATTTGACATGACGTTGTTCCTTCAGTGAAGTTAATCGTTTGGCCTTGGGTTTGGTACTTTTGGCGGCTTGACGAATAAAAGATGCTAGAGCTATCCCCTTACACCCTCAGCACCGGGCAATGCACATTATATTCAGGATGATGAGATAGGAGTGTTAACTTGCGGCTCTCGCTTTTTATCATTTTAAGAGTGAAGAGACCTGGGCATCGACTTTATATAGGGTGATGGCCGGAGGAAACGTACCCTAATTTCTCATTTCACTTAAAAGTGATTAACTGTCACATCACCCTTACGCGATATTAAAGTGAGCTCATCACCCTCTGTCGTCAACATTTTTGGTGATGAGCAGGCCATGTCATCATTAAAAGATAATGCTCCATTATCTTTTCGGGCCGTAATAATCGGTGATAATGAATAGAACTTTCACCTCCAATGCCCTTTTCTATTATTCCAGGGCTACGCATAACGGGACTTCCAATACAAACCACCCCAGCCTGACTCTACCCGACGAGCGCTGCAATATGACACGTTACAACGGATGGCTCACCTTCACCCCAGGCCTTTCTGAAGATAACTTTTCAACAAAAATCAACCAAAGGCCTCAATAATCTTCCCATCATACCCACACTCTATACGATGGCTCAAAAGGAATACGTCTCATGTACAGTCTTTCCAAATTTTCCCCGGAATCGGATTTTTGCATGTACCCTGGTGAAACTTAAGTGACACAATAGGTCACATGAGCTGAACGGCCATGACCTCTGGCTCGATTAAGGTGATAGGGAAAGCAGTCGTAAAAGCAAACGACTTGACCTCTGGCAACAAAGGACCCGGATGCTGCACTCATAGGTCAAAGGTCAAATCGCCTACCTTTACGCTTATACTACTACTGAGGTCTGAGTCAGCCGGAGTTGTTGTTGTTGTTGTTGTTGTTGTTGAACTTGCTTCTGAAGGCGGCTCGTCAGGATCTGGCGGTGGTGGATGCCTGGTGAGCAGTGATCTGAATCTCGCTGGGTGCATGTTGTCGTAACATATGGGACGTGATCTATCTGCACGACTGGATTCAGTTTCACTTTGCTGACGTATAAGGCTGCCTCTTGGATGAGATCTTCAAGTCAGACGCTGCACCGGTAGCCAGAGAAGCAAAAGCCGGTGATGCCCACGTCAGTCGGAGTTTGATGGACACTTCGTTCAAAGGGTAGCGGTCTTGCTTAAACAGGTCCGCATGTAGACGTCGTCCCATGAGATCTACCGATCGACTGACTGTTCGCCCTGAAACCCCGCCGTTTGTTCCATCCGGGATTGTCGGTCGTGTGGAGGTGTATGTAAGGCGGGGTTTCAGAGCGAACAGTCAGTCGATCGGTAGATCTCATGGGACGACGTCTACATGCGGACCTGTTTAAGCAAGACCGCTACCGTTTGAACGAAGTGTCCATCAAACTCCGACTGACGTGGGCATCACCGGCTTTTGCTTCTCTGGCTACCGGTGCAGCGTCTGACTTGAAGATCTCATCCAAGAGGCAGCCTTATACGTCAGCAAAGTGAAACTGAATCCAGTCGTGCAGATAGATCACGTCCCATATGTTACGACAACATGCACCCAGCGAGATTCAGATCACTGCTCACCAGGCATCCACCACCGCCAGGGGAGGATGACTTTTTCCCGGATCCTGACGAGCCGCCTTCAGAAGCAAGTTCCACAACAACAACAACAACAACAACAACAACCCCGGCTGACTCAGACCTCAGTAGTAGTATAAGCGTAAAGGTAGGCGACTTGACCTTTGACCTATGAGTGCAGCATCCGGGTCCTTTGTTGCCAGAGGTCAAGTCGTTTGCTTTTACGACTGCTTTCCCTATCACCTTAATCGGGCCAGAGGTCATGGCCGTTCAGCTCATGTGACCTATTGTGTCACTTAAGTTTCACCAGGGTACATGCAAAAATCCGATTCCGGGGAAAATTTGGAAAGACTGTACATCAGACGTATTCCTTTTGAGCCATCGTATAGAGTGTGGGTATGATGGGAAGATTATTGAGGCCTTTGGTTGATTTTTGTTGAAAAGTTATCTTCAGAAAGGCCTGGGGTGAACGTCTTGGGGTAAAGGTGAGCCATCCGTTGTAACGTGTCATATTGCAGCGCTCGTCGGGTAGAGTCAGGCTGGGGTGGTTTGTATTGGAAGTCCCGTTATGCGTAGCCCTGGAATAATAGAAAAGGGCATTGGAGGTGAAAGTTCTATTCATTATCACCGATTATTACGGCCCGAAAAGATAATGGAGCATTACCTTTTAATGATGACATGGCCTGCTCATCACCAAAAATGTTGACGACAGAGGGTGATGAGCTCACTTTAATACCGCGTAAGGGTGATGTGACAGTTAATCACTTTTAAGTGAAATGAGAAATTAGGGTACATTTCCTCCGGCCATCACCCTATATAAAGTCGATGCCCAGGTCTCTTCACTCTTAAAATGATAAAAAGCGAGAGCCGCAAGTTAACACTCCTAGCTCATCACCCTGAATATAATGTGCATTGCCCGGTGCTGAAGGTGTAAGGGGATAGCTCTAGCATCTTTTATTCGTGAAGCCGCCAAAAGTACCAAACCCAAGGCCAAACGATTAACTTCACTGAAGGAACAACGTCATGTCAAATGAACATACTTCAGTCAAACGATCAACGAACAACTTCGTCAAACCTGAAGGGGAATGAACATACTAAAGTCAAACGACTAACCAACAGTTGCGCCACAGTCGGCATCTACGGTGAGACAGGCTGCGATTTGCCGGCGGCTTTCGACTTCGGTATCACCGTAGTTTGATTAAGGAGATGGATTATATCGCTGATGTATTGATTCGTCATATTTGCATTGCTACTGAATCTACGCACCTCAGAGTCCGGATCATTTCCTCAGTATGACCTGTTAACCAACCGCACCGAGGAGCATCATTGTACGCGGTGCGGACCCTGACCGTGTACGCTGTCTGTGCGAGATCGGGTACAACCTGTTAAAGGGCAACGTACCACTGGCTCCGGCTCAGAAGACCAAGTTGGCCAAGCATAAGACAGGTCTCCGAACCCTAGTCCAGAAGCGGGTCTCTCAAACACAAAAGAAAAAGGTGCTACAGAAAGGCGGCTTTCTCGGTGCCATCTTAGCACCGTTGGCCGCTTCCGTGTTGGGTCCAGTATTGGGTGGACTCTTCGGCCGACAATGAACCACACGAAAAAAATGGTCCTCGTCGAACCACGATTCCTTCAAAACCTCCAATCGCCCTACCCTGTCCCACCTACGGTGAAGACCATAAACACCCTCGATGGAGAGATGCAACAGATCTTACAGAGACCGGGGTTAAGCGACAGTGAGAAAGTACAACGGTACAATGAGACGCTTCAACGGTACATGACGTTCATGGACCAATACAAAACCTTCTCTACCCCACCACCACCACCACCCACGTGACACACCGCCGACCTCAGCACCGCTCCAACAGCCGAGATTACCAGGGGTACCACCCACAGCCCACAGTGGGTGGAAGACGAAGTCCTGAAGAGTGTACCTGCATCGTTCAAGAAACAAGCTGGCCTGGTATTACAACGGATGAAACAGAATCCTAACATGACTTGGAATGATAAAGGCGAACTCCTGGTACAGAATCAGGTGGTCCCCGGCACCCACATGACGGATTTAGTGAATGACCTGATGCGTAAACGCAGGTCGCACACGATCCTCGAGGATGGGAGGTCTTCGCTCAAGGCTTGAAAGACATGCATGTACCACAGGAATTGGTGGGGAACCCCCACCGCTGGGCCTTTATGCAGCGAACCCAGCAATCGCCGAGTGGCCCACTACCTTCTTGGGAATCCGAATGGGAACCGGAGTCACCCCCCAAAACTCCACCACCACAACGGGCACCTTCTTTTCAGACCTTTAAAAAACCATCCTTGATCAAGACACCCCACATCTCCAGAGCCGTGACACGTAGCAAGTCACCGCGACGAACACGACGCCGGACACAACCGCCCAAGGCCTGGAACACCTATTAAAACCAACAGCAGCAGCAGGACAGCTCAGTCGCCATGTTTTACCTCACCCTACCCAGTAACAGTTCGCTGGATGTGTTTCCTGACAACACCTTGGCCAAGTACGTGACCCAGTTACCGCAACCGTTGCATTTACCTGGGCGCTGGGAATGTAGCCTCGTGGATATCCAATACCCTTACTCGTGGTACAACGTGCGAGCCAATGAAGTGTGGTACGAGGTGACCTACGAAGGAAAAGACACCCGACTCACCCTCCCCGAAGGCCAATACGATACTCCCAAGGAGTTCATGGGTGGGCTGTCAAGACTGTTGCATTATAAGGCTCTACGGGAGGTCACGAATACTTCAAGACCCATCAAAGCCTATCCCTTCAAGAATCACGTGGACTTCGATTACAACGCACACAACGACAAGGCACAGCTTATCGTCACTGCCAACGCGAGTGTCGTACTGAGTCCTATCCTACAGCAAATGCTGGGTTTCGATCTACAGACGTTCGCTGGTCCCACCGCCCACCAAGGCGAGATCCCGATGGATATGAAGTCGGGTATGTACGGACTCTACGTCTACTCGGACGTGGTGGACAACCACATCGTGGGCGATATCAACACACCTCTGTTACGGGTGGTGCCCATTAAAAAGACGTATGGAGATCAAGTCACCCACGGTTTCACTCACATGCTCTACCTACCCGTACGACAAACCGACATCAACACGATCACGGTGGATATAAGAGATGACACGGGACGACCGGTGGCATTCGAACGCGGGAAAGTGGTGCTGACACTTCATTTTCGACAAGCACGTACTCCCCACTTTGTATAATGAAGGTGCCTTACGAGTGCGATGCACGCAGCTATATGGACTATTATGCCCAACAGGCCGGCGGTGGCCTTCCGGTATTTAGTGGTGCACGCATGCAACGAGGACATGGACTGGGGAACATACCCGGGAGCATCGTCAAAACGTTCCTGCCGTTGGTGACGCGTGGGGTGAAAGCAATCGGCAAACAAGCGGTACGCAGTGGACTGCAAGTCGCCGGTGATGTCTTGGGGGGTACGGCACCCAAAGAAGCCTTGAAACGGCGGGCCAAAGAAGCAGGAGGCGTCTTAGTGGCCAAAGCACAACGCACCGTATGGAATAAAAGACCTGCACCACCGAGACTACGCACCAGTCGACGACCGACCCAGCGACAACGCACATCGAAGACCCAGGATATCTTTTCTTAAAACATGTCCTTGATCCACTCAGGGTCCTGTCCCTCCACCAACAGTGAATTTGATTTGTGGACCGTCCCGCCCACACAGACCAGTGCCGAACAAGGATTATGGGTGGTGGATCTCCCGCTCTACAGCATCAACGAAACAGGGCCCATCGAGTTCACCATCAGTAATGCGGATACGGCCTATGTGGATTTAGCCCATACATACTTGTATGTGAAAGCTAAGATCGTCAATGGAGATGGCTCCAGAATCGTGGACCAAGCAACGGTGGGCCCGACGAATCTCTGGCTGCACTCGATGTTTCAACAGGTCGATAAATTTTTCAGCGACAAACTCATCAGTGACTCGACCAACACGTACCCCTATCGAGCCTACATCGAGACGCTGTTGTCGCATGGGCGAGAGGCTAAAAAATCTCAACTGACAGCCGCTTTATTCTACCAGGACACAGCCCAGCACATGGGCGTAGAGAACGAGAATGTGGGATATAACAAACGGAAGGCTTTCACCGCGAACGGCGTCTCGGTGGATCTCATGGGTCGACTGCACGCAGATATGTTCATGCAAGACCGGTACCTCTTGTACAAGATCCCCATCAAAATCCGACTGATACGGGCGCCTCCGACCTTCGCCTTGATGGCCACTAACGTAGACGGGCATGCAGCTGACTATCAGATTGTCATCCAAGACGCAGTCCTGTATGTCCGAAAAGTGAAACCGAATCCAGCCGTTCAATTGGGACACCTCAAAGCCTTGGAAACAAAACCAGCCCAGTACCCTATCCCACGTGTGCAAACCAAAGTGTTCTCTGTGTCTGCTGGAAATATGAGCGCCAACAAAGAAAACCTGTTCCTGGGGAACTACCCAAGCGATTGATCCTGGCCTGTGTGGAAAATACCAGTTTCAGCGGAGCCTACCCAGAGAACCCGTTTGACTTTAAACATTTCGGCATCAATTTTGTGGCCCTGCATGTGGATGGACAACAGGTCCCAGCCACGGCCTTATGAACCATGTACTTCTAGATCCTCATGGTACTCATATGAACAGTCACAATCAAAGCGTGACTGAGATACATCATTCTTTAGATGACGACTTTACAACGAATATTATGGATTAAGAATACTGATCAGCGATACGGATTTGATATTTTTGGAACATCATGATGTCTTGCCGGCATCATTGAAAACTGTTGACCGCTTCTCGCTTGCAGGAAACAAGCCTATGTTTATGTATACTATGATTGTCTTTTTGAATTTGGTGCTAATACTGTTATATGGAATGTGGAATAGGTCTTTGGATTATGGACGCGGATATTCTCTAATGGACGACGGCTGGATTATGAATGACGGACTAGACGCTTGTAATTAACACCGAACTTT
This sequence comes from Hanleya hanleyi, assembly GCA_036873755.1. Taxonomy (NCBI): domain Eukaryota; kingdom Metazoa; phylum Mollusca; class Polyplacophora; order Lepidopleurida; family Hanleyidae; genus Hanleya; species Hanleya hanleyi. Next base: position 7,148 of record JAVTVY010018583.1, read on the forward strand.
GGGCGCGCGAATTTCATTCGAGCCTATCAGAGCCTGTTTACAACCAGGACGAAGGGAATATGATCAGTCGGGAGGACTACGGGAACGGATACACGTTGTTCTGTTTCGATTTGACCCCCACCTTAGAGAACGACCATCAGCTGGCCCTCGCCAAGCAAGACAATTTACGGTTGGAAATCCACTTTGCACGAGCCCTCCGGAGCACCGTCAATGTGATCTGCTACGCCGAGTTTGACAACATCATTCAAGTGGACAACGCGCGCAACGTCCTGTGTGACTTCTCCACCTAACATGGATACAGACCAGATAACCACCGTGCTGGAGAATGACCCAGAGACACGTATGGTGTTTCAAGGGGTGTTCGCCCGAGATGTGTTCCCATTAGACCCTATGTATCCTGCTGCTTACGTTCTCAACACGGACCCGATGGATCGGCTCGGTGAACATTGGGTGGGCGTGTACTTGACAGAACAGCAGGGCGAATACTTTGACCCGTACGGCCTGCCACCCCTCCATCCCGATTTAACAAACTTCATGGATCAAGGCACAGAGACGTGGTGTTGGAACAGTGAAACGTTGCAAAGCCTGGCCAGTAGCGTGTGCGGACAATATTGCTTGTTTTACCTGTACCATCGATGCCGGGGAAGACCCTTATCTACCATCGTACAGATGTTTGACGAGTACCCCAAGGCCGAGGACCGCGATGTACTCGTATATGACTGGGCCGCCCATCATTTCAATGTACAAGCCCCGTTCTGGGCTTAAGTTCTTTCAATGTACACAAGCCCGCTGTTCTGGGCTTAAGTTTACAAGCCCCCTGTTCTGGGCTTCAGTTCTTTCAATGTACAAGCCCCTGTTCTGGGCTTCAGTTTTCACGTGGTTGTTCTCACGTTGTTGTTGTTACTGAATAAAAAACAAAATGAGATCTCACCAAAAAACCCTGTCTTGTGTGTTTTCTATATGAGCATAATGCATGAAACTGGCTTTGAACACCGTATTAGCCAATCAGTGGCCTAGAATGGAGCCAAAGGTAACCCATCCATGTCCAGAAAACATTACCCGGGTGTACAAGAACCCGGATGTAGGCGCGGACGTAGGCGAAAGCATCCCAGTACCCGGATGTAGGCGCAGACGTGAGCGAAATTCTAGTACCCGTCCATTGGTTCTTTTTATCGATCGCTCATTGGCTCTTTTTCTCGACCGCTGATTGGTCCAAATGGAACTGCCCATCCTTCCCAGGTTAATTTACAATCCACTTTTGGGGTTCAAGCTCTGTATATCGATGCCGCAACATTGTCTCCGAACCTTGCCGGAAGGGAGACCTTGGACCTTTTGACCTGGATGTGACCTTTGACCTTTTGACCCGACATTCATCCGCGCACTGCCGGTGATGACGCGAGCGCGCGCGCTGCGGCCGGGGCGGGCCGGGCCGGGCCGGGAAAAACCCCGGAGGTTGAACATCCGGACGTCTAAGAGAACATTGGAACTCTTCTGGGGTTGGAGGTGAAACCCGGAAGTGACGTCACAACCCACGTGACCTGCGCAGCAGAATGGAAACGACACCCTAGTCCAGCCCCCTCACATAGGCTTCACATGGATACCTCACTCGATCCCATCGGCCCACTAGTGGCCCACCTAGACCCCAAAACGTCTATTTCCATACCCTTTGTCCACTGCGCATGCGCAGAGTGACGATATTTCAACCCCGCACTCACCCCATCAGATGCCCCCTCACATAGGCTTCACATTGATACCTCACTCGATCCAATCGGCCCACTAGTGGCTCCCCTAGATCCCAAAACGTCTATTTCCATACACTTTGTCTATTGCGCATACGCAGAATGACGATATTCCTACCCCACATCCATCCCATCGGTTGCCCCCTCACATAGGCTTCACATTGACACCTCACTCGACCCCATCGGACCATTAGTGGCCCACCTAGATCCCAAAACGTCCACCCCGTATGGACCTATACACCCATAGCCATGCAGTATAGGCCTATGGGCCTACCCAGGCCTCGGTGACTTTTTCCAAAAATTTCACCGTTTCGCTCCGGGACCCTTCCCATCGTGTTCTAAATGACGAGACGTGAAAAACAAATCCAAGCAACCTATATCACAATGAACGTGTGTGAATTTCCCAGGTTGGACCTATACCCCCCATGGCCAGCCTATGGGCCTATATACAGACCTCGGTGACTTTTCCCAAAAATTTCACCGCTTCGCTCCGGGACCCTTCCCATCGTGTTTTTCTCGGCGAGACGAGAAAAACGAGACCCCACAACCCATAGTAACACCCACAAAAAAATTGACCATCCCCATACCCCATACAGGCATTTTCCCTTATATTGTATAATACAGATCCCTATTGTAGGGGTAAAGTCCGTGTTCCGCTTTTTTATAGTTTCGGGAAAAAATCCTAATTTTACATGCACCCACCCCACTGACTTGATAGGCAGGCCCCGATAAGCCCGGGGACCGATATTAGCCCTTTTGGCTAGGGTTGATAGGGGTTTTCCCCTATTTTAGGGGTGAAGTCCGTATTCCGCTTTTTATAGTTTCGGGAAAAAATCCTAATTTTACATGCACCCACCCCATTCACTTGTAGGCAGGTCCCAATAAGCCCGGGGACCGATATTAGCCCTTTTGACTAAGGTTGATAGGTGTTTTCCCCTATTTTAGGGGTAAAGTCCGTGTTCCGCTTTTTATAGTTTCGGGAAAAAATCCTAATTTTACATGCACCCACCCATGACTGGATGCCCCTTCACGAATGCTTCACATTGATACCTCACTCGACCCAATCGGACCATGCAGCGTATTTGAAGTCTGGGGACTATTTTTTCTCCGCGGAAGCTTTTTCCCGCGACCGCATCACCACCAGACCGCATCACCGCGAAGGAATACACACGCCCGATTCACGCAGACCGGAAGTGACGTCATACATGACGTCACACTTCAGTACATGTCCTATCATGTTCAGTCATACGGGACTGGTGGCGCCCCCTGGTGGATGCAAGAGTTACCTCCCCCGGCAAAATAATACTCGAAATGCTCTATATATACTACTAACGGGTTTCTCTAGTAGAGCTTGAGTTAGATGGAGAAAACCATCTGTGAGTTGATGTGATATCTGACGGTCGTAATTACATCAATTTATAGATGGTTTTCTCCATCTAAGCTTGAGGATGACCCATATACTGGGATTCACTCGAAATTTCAACACTTTGAACTAAATATCCTCTATAAACAGTCTATAAGCTGGGCTTTCCTTGGCCGGGTACAAATTCACGCTGACGTCAATCCCGTTGAGTAGATAATGATCAAAACAACGATGTTTGGTTGATCTATAAAATAGGGATTTTCATTTCAAAGGTTCTGTTTTTATATCCAATTATTTTTATTTTTATATCCGTTTTTTTCATCGTTTAAACCGGTTCTGTTTTTATTTATGTGATAATGTCTAAACAATACACCCGCCCATTGACTCGAAGTATGGATCACCGATATCTACAAATGATGATATGGAAATAGGAGCTCGAGATACCAGATACACAAGTGAACCTGGATGGAAAATTGAAAATGTTCAGTAAAGCCTACAAGAGAGTATGGCACTGGCAAACTGGGATCATTCGTCGTGGAAAAACTGCGGCATATGTTTAGATACTGTATACGCTTTCTAGCAGAACAAAATGAAATCCTACCCAAAATGGTTAAGGTAACCTGTTAGATACAGGCACGGCGGAAGCAATTCATGATTGGGGGAGGGCGGCTACTATCACAGGATAATTAGGCGAGGGTGCAGGAGCCGCCTAGGCCCCGGAAGCTCCAGGGGTCTCCGATGGCCGGAAAGGCGTTCTAGCGTATTTCCGAGCATTAAAACAAGAAATCCTCGCCCATGTAAACTCTATTTGTGTTGCCTGTTTTCCCGACATTTTTGAAATATTCATCGTCAAGCAAAATGATGTTCGGACGTATAAATAATTTAAATATATATCAATCCATATGTATTCAATCCAAAGATTCATTAAGCTTCGATCATGTCACTGGCACAGAGATTTTTTCTACTCGTAACTTCCCTTATATGCGTTGTAATTTTGTCTCCTTGTGATTCATTTGAAAATTCTACCGCCGTCAGCGAACGTTCAACTTCTGTGCTACCGGTACGTGGGATGAAAACTTACCTCGGTCCACTGCATGCTCCTGTAGGTCCATAGGGAGGAAACGATTCTCGTTGTTGACAACTTGGTTGATATACATGTAGCGAAGGAAGTCATCAACAACGAGATTCGGAGGCGAGTATTTGGTCGATTTTTGGAGTAGTCATGCAGTCATAATTGACTAGCGTGTACTAGAGCAGCATGTTACGAACACAACCTGTAAATCATGTGATTCATAAGTGTTTTCCATTCTAGTCCATTTTCTTTCTTATTTTGATGACTGCAAGGCTGATCAATCAAATAACAGTATTTTATCTTCGCTGATATCACGAAACGTCCAGGACATAGAAGTCATATGTTTTTAGCGGCATTTCGTCTTAGTAATTGGTGGCATACATGGTGTGAGGATTTAATCCTTTATCTCCACTATCTTTTTTTTGGTATAACGTTATTAACCTTTTGTGAAACTAAAAATTACTAAACAATGCCGGTAAAACAATTCTAGAGCTTTGGCTGGACCACTAATAATTATGATGGCCGAGAGGGGCCATCGCGTCTTTCATTTCTAATTTAACGCGATGGAGCGATGGAGCTATGCGATGGAACGATGGAGCTATGCGATGCGCGATGGAGCTATGCGATGGAGCGATGGAGCTATGCGATAAAAAGTCGCGCTATGCGATGCGCGAAGAGGCTATGCGATGGAGCTATGCGATGCGCGATGGAGCTATGCGATGGAGCGTTGGAGCTATGCGATGGAGCGATGGAGCCATGCGATAAAAAGTCGCGCTATGCGATGCGCGATGAGGCTATGCGATAGAGCTATGCGATGCGCGATGGAGCTATGCGATGGAGCGATGGAGCTATGCGATGGAGCTATGCGATGGGGCTATGCGATGGAGCTATGCGATGGAGCTATGGAGCGATGGAGCGATGGAGCGATGGAGCTATGCGATGGGGCTATGCGATGGAGCTATGCGATGGGGCTACGCATATTAAATTGGACCGGTTTCGCTGGTAAAAACCGAAATTTCTCGAAAACCGTACATCATAGAATGGCGAGATTTGGACATAATTGGGATGGCATAGAGGCCTAGAAACGCGTCTTTCATTTTTTTTTTTAATTATCAAATCTTTAGCGAGATATTCCGGCTTTAGCAGTGTTCGGTAAGTTTAACGATATTTCTTCGGTTTGGGGGCTCTAGTGAGAAAACTAAGAAAAAACGAGAAAACTGAGAGACGCGTTTCTAGATGGAGCTGTCGATTTTCACGCAGTTATATTTGATACTTTTCTTGAAATTGACATTTGAAAATGATCGGTAGAATTTACGAAGAGCAAAGTTCAAATATGAATGATAGATTTAATTATATTCAAAGTTTAAACGTATGAACATGTCTAGAATTCTTAGAAAACAGGCTTTCTAAAAATATATAGTTTTATATACATAATCTATAAAGCAAAGGCGAGAATGAGAGAAATGTCATTGAGCGAGTGTTGATCAGTACAGGTGGATAGCTTAACTTACAGTTTTGGAACAATAATTCTGCCATATTATATCAAGGCGACAAAACGTTATAATCAGCCTGTTGTGTGAAGATGGGTGAACGAGGTTGTTTAATGGGGAGCGGTTATGGGAGGATGGAATAAATTTTGTTCGGAAAAATTACATGAACATCTCTGGTGCGAGAGCCAGGCGACTTTTACGTATAAGCTTACGACCTTGACACATTTTAACGTACACAATATACTGTTATTCTAAATAATGCCCCGAGAATAAAATCCGTATAGCTCTTAAGCCCCGCAGAAGTTTACGGTACAGCCTTCTGCTTTTCACAAATACTGTCCACCATCTTCCCTGAGGGAAGTCGATGAACTTGTGATATAGCCGACATGCCTTCGGTGAGATACCTGCCCACCTACACACTTTTAACGTTGTTTTTTCTAAAGATATTCTGTCAATGTGTTATGTGAACACCTGGTATGCAAAACCCTGAAAATTGCCCATTTGTCATATACTATTCAATGCAAACATATAGTTCATTCTGTTCGTTGCAAGGAAAAGGGGAAAACATCTTGGAACTTTTTGACCTGTGATTAAAAAATACAAAGGATGGCAAACGTCGACTTGATTGGCTAGCGTTGATGGCGGCGTGCAGATCACATAATTTTGTTTACACTGCTGATGAGCATACTCAAGCCTAAAATCGAGAAGTACGTTATAAAGCTCCCATGTATGTTTACTAACTCAGTGAATTTGGAATTGTCGAAGCAATGGAACGGAACTGGTTGCCAGCAAATTCACGAGATAAGCACATTACACTGCAGAAAAAATTACCAGCCTATTCCGGTGTCACACTGATGAAAGAAGATGTCATGTTTACATGCGAAAAAACCCTCTTGCTGTCCCGTCTTTGAAGCGAAAAAAATATTTCTCCATATCAACATAGAAAGCTGTGTTTCATGCGTAGTAAATAGCTTACACGCTTAAAACTAGAGTGTTGAAACTTATTCGTAAAGTGTTGAAATGACTCTTTAAGTGTGTCCACAGGGACTGCTCGTTTAAGTGTTGTCCCTGTGGACACACTTGAAGGGTTATTTCAACTCTTTACGAGTATGTTTCAATACTTTAGTTTTAAGCGTGTAGATTTATACCATAAATGCTCGTATTCAAAAGTGACGTAAAACCGCATCGGTGAACGTTTGAAATTGAAGTTTGGTTGTTTTAATATCTTCTGCATACATTTGAACACCTCCAACCGAAATCTAATGCAATGTTCTTATCTACCGTGATCACATATTGAAATTTTCATGTTTAAAATAATTGTTAATTTCTCTGTTCACTTTGGCGATTGTGTTTTCGCATTGTAAGACTGTTTTTCAACGAACATGCGCAATGACTTTTCATCGCATAGCTCCATCGCATAGCCCCATCGCATAGCTCCATCGCATAGCCCCATCGCATAGCCCCATCGCATAGCTCCATCGCATAGCCCCATCGCATAGCTCCATCGCATAGCTCCATCGCTCCATCGCATAGCTCCATCGCCCATCGCATAGCTCCATCGCATAGCCTCATCGCGCATCGCATAGCGCGACTTTTTATCGCATCGCCATCGCATAGCTCCATCGCTTCATCGCATAGCTCCATCGCGCATCGCATAGCTCCATCGCATAGCCTCATCGCGCATCGCATAGCGCGACTTTTCATCGCATAGCTCCATCGCTCCATCGCATAGCTCCATCGCTCCATCGCATAGCTCCATCGCGCATCGCATAGCTCCATCGCATAGCGCGACTTTTCATCGCATAGCTCCATCGCTCCATCGCATAGCTCCATCGCGCATCGCATAGCTCCATCGCTCCATCGCGTTAAATTAGAAATGAAAGACGCGATGGCCCCTCTCGGCCATCATAATTAATAGTTTTAGTTATGCGATATAGATATGTGACGCAGACAATTCATTTTACCATTCATTTCGAAAATACGTATTCATTGAAGTATTTTTGCGTTGATATCATATGAATTTTAGAAAAGTTGGCCAAATTATTGGGGGAGGGGGCTTCAGCCCCGTAGCCCCCCAATAATTTGGCTAACTCTATACCGGCCATGTTAAATGTTGGACTGATGCTATCTAAGATAGGACTTATAACGTTGCGGTCTCAAAAAGTGACACCCCTCCCCCACGCTCTCCGCGGCCCCTGATAATATTATATAAATGTCTATCGTTATCTTTCTCAGTAATTGACCATGTTGTGCGACTTTTTAACATAGTATTTGATAACGGTTGCTTCCCAAGCGAATGGCAAAATTCATTTCTGATCCCCATATATAAGAAAGGGAGTCACTCTGATCCTAACAACTACCGAGGAATTGATATTGGTAATGCACTGGGGAAGTTATTTAATAAAGTAATTAACCATCGCATCTCAGATCATCTCGAGAACACTCAGCAAATTAGCCCCAATCAGGTAGGCTTCAAAAGGGGTCATCGAACTACCGATCACATTTTCGCTCTCCGGACTATAATAGATAAGTATACATCAAATAAGCACCCCTTATATGCATGCTTTATAGACCTACGGAAGGCATTTGACTCAGTTAATAGGCCTATTTTATTTCAGAAGTTACTGGACAATGGCATTGGTGGGAAGACCTTTGACATTGTTACCTCTTTATATAAGAATATTACATACAATATCAGAATGGATGATGAGCTATCCTCCAGTTTCCAAAGTCATCTAGGAGTCCGACAGGGCTGTGCCCTCTCCCCTACACTATTTAACATATTTATTGACACTATAAAGGACCAATTCGACTATGAATGTGCTCCTATTTACTTGAATGGTCATCAACTTTCTCATTTATTGTTCGCAGATGACCTCTTGTTACTTTCAGAATGTCAAGCAGGCTTACAGGCCTGTCTAGATAAAGTGGCAGAATACTGCTTAGACCAGCATCTGTCTGTCAATTTCGACAAATCTAAGGTTGTCATATTTAAAAAAGGTCCATCAGCACCTGTCTATAAGTGGCATTTAGGTGATCAAGATTTTGCTCAGTCTGATCGTTACCAGTACCTGGGTGTTATATTTTCTCGGACTGGTTCTAAACATAGAGCAGTTACATAGAAAGGGCCTACGAGCATCTTACTCGTTGTTCAATAACTTAGATGGGAAAGACGTCCCAATAGATACAAGCTGCCATTTATTTCAATCATTAATTAAGCCTGTTCTGCTGTATGGCTGTGAGGTCTGGGGGGTAGGTTCTCTTCTGTATAAGAATCCAGATACATTTTTATTGGAAAAAACTCAACTTCGTTTCCACAAACGCCTATTACAGGTTCACAAATCCACCCACAATTGGGGAGTGCGGAGTGAACTGGGTATTTATCCATTAATATATGATGTGATAGCACAGACGGTGAAGTTGTCTGGTAGAAAAGTTGGCTGGTTTTATAAACTTAAATTATTTCTGAATAAGGAGCTTTCTATTGACATAGACAACACATTAAACACTTCTCAGGTCAAACCTTCTTTAGATGCATTCTTCCAGCAAAGCTTTCAGGCCTCCCTAGAGGACAAACCAACATCCAACGATTCTGGTAACAAAATGCGAACTTTTAGACTTTTCAAACATAACATAAAACTTGAACCTTACTTAAAATTATGTCGAAATTCAGCTCATAGGAAAACCTTCACTAAATTAAGACTCAGTAACCATAAGCTCAAACTCGAAACTGGCAGACACGCTAAACCGAAAATCCCAGAACTTTACAGAACGCCTTGAGTGTGTGATACTTGCCACGTGCTGGAGGACGAGATACACTTTGTGTTGTCTTGTCTAAAATATTCCCATGATAGACATGACTTGTTCGGTCAGATTAGATGTTCTTATCCAGACTTTCAAACTTTAACCGATATCGAGAAATTCATCTTCATTATGACAATGGATGATATCTGTCTGACGAGCAAATTTTGTCGAGTGTTACATAATTGGTGTCAGTTGTAGGTCTAACAATAATATTTGTATTGATCTATCGTATTTGACAAAACCGACTTGTTGGGTGTTGCATAATTGGTATCAGTAGTACCATTAGTATTTGTATGAATCCATCTTATTTGACAAGTCGATTTGTCGAAATGTTACATAATAGGTGTCAGTAGGCCTACTGTAAAAACGGCATCTGTATTGGTATTAACCTTTTGTAAAAGCCAACCGCCAGTGGTCAAAGGGAGGCAACCACAATGCACAATGTCTTCCACAAAGTTATTAACACTCAGACATATATAATCTTATGTCTCAGATATAACATATATATAAATATTAATGTCACTGTTTTATTGTTTCTCTTGTTGTATTTCTCTTAACATTTTGTACTCTGCCTTTGACTGGTGTCTGTACAATAAAATCTTGAATCTTGAATCATGTGTCATACATATAGGCCAACGTACCGACCGTACAAGAACCCAAAAGAACGTAAACTTTCGTTATTTCAAAATATGCTCAGTCTTGTATAACTCGATCAGTGTTAAAGTAATATAAAGATTTGGATTCTATCAAGTCAAGTTCACAGATAGTTCACATCTCAATTTCCATGGCAACATCGATAGCATTTAGATCAAGAAAATGCTTAAGAAGGTAGATTGTGATTTTTTTTTTCCCGTCCGAGGGACGGGTTTTCATACGATCAATAACCAATAACTGCTAAAATTAATTGTAGTTGTACATCTGATCAATCTTTTTTTTTATTGTCCTGTCTTGAAACTTCTTTTGTGTTTACTTCCAGGCTAAAGATCGGCAATCATAATAAATGTGCATTTATTTATTCGCAAGGGACATATGATGAAAATGACAGTCGGAAACCTTCATCTTGGGGAATCAAACTTATATTAAAATGACTGGCGATGGTTCTTGATCTGTGAAGTGGCCACTGTCGGCGAAAGGTCAAGGTCGATACGTTTGACGTCAATCACTATGGCGGCTCTTTGATTGGAAAATGTGAAAGTTCAGAAAGAACTGCTGATTATGTGTGGAGAAACACAATGGTGTTCCATTATTCGACTCATACCGGTGCCTTCGGGACGCATTCTTTTGAGAAAGATATCAGATTTCGGTTATTTGTCTGTGACAGTTTGTAGCGATTGAAAACTACACAGTGCGATGGAATAGCAGCAACAACACTGTCACTATAGGCCTACAGTTTCAACAACAACAACACGGTTACAATTATGGATTTCAACTTTCAGAGGACTAGCTGGCTTCAGTAGACTGGCAATGATCTCACCCACGTTTTCTACGGGGCCAAACTGAATCCAGGATCCACTTTTGTCAAGGCTCAAAGTTGCTAAAATTACTGACATGATTTGTAGAAAGTGTCGCTGCGGCGTAAATATATTCATCCGCTCTGTTCATACGGCATTATGTCTGGGTGTTCCCATTACACTGATGGTCAAAGATACCGGTGTGTATTCCTAATCAACATAGTCATCTAGTATAGCTGCAGAGAATCGTACCTAGCCCCAAATGCGAATCTGTGACTGACATTATCCCCACCAACACTTTCCCACATGCTGCTTGGGGCCTAACCGAGTTGACATGGCTTACATCGTTCGTTCCTACACTACGCCATGATGCCTCTCAATGAACTTACATGTACACTCCGGGATCACACGGCTCCATGACCCATGGAGCCGTGTGATACCGGAGTGTACATGTAAGTTCATTGAGAGGCATGGCATCCTGAACGAATGAAGCCATGTCAACTTGGCTACTTGGGGTCGACAGTATATGCAGCCATAAGCTTACTGTGTATCGGAAGAGAGTGAAGGCAGGAAACGGCATTGAGAGTCGGTGGCTAGATCTCACCGATTACTTAAAAATTTTGTACCAAACTCGGCAAATCTCTCGGAAATACCCATAAAAGTGTTCTTGTGCAAGGGCTTTGTTCTGGTTATATATATATTTTTTTACCCATATATTGTTTTGTGGGGTTTTTTCATGAAGTGTCTCGGGCAAATCGACCAATTGCCATTTCCCCCCAACCCCTCAAAAACACAGACAGATGCAAGTGAGGCCAAAGATATTTTGCGCCAATAATTCCAGTTACATCAGGGTAAAGGTATTAAATTTTCTAGCAGATTAATTTTCATTCATATTTTCATTCATTTTCCTTTTGTTCAGTCGGCCTTTGAAGTCTTCGATTCATGTTTGAGTAAGTGATGAAGTTAGTCACTTATTCCCCCTTTGCTTGCACACAGTTTTATTAATTTTTGCTCATCCTGCTGTGACATAGAAGTTAATCCCGCCCAGCTTGTATGATATCATTGTTATGAGATACTATCAGACAGCGCAGTCCTAGTTTTATATTACTGTCAACTAGAGCATGCGTACTGGCGCGTAGACAAACAAATTTCCACCTTACGATTTTTTTCGTCAAGTTTACGTGATGTGTGACTGGATCCACATTTCACAATATTAGGGTGGGGAAAATGTCGCTAGGGAAATGTCGAGTAGGGATTAAGTTGTTGGGGAAAATGTTGGTGGGGAGAAAGTCGGGTGGGGATAATGTTGGTACCCCTCCAAATGGAACCTATATGTAATGGTCATGGTTCGCATAGCCTAAGTTTTCATGTCTTCATTAATTCCATCATTTCACCGTGCCGACTCTTATTCAATTTACATGTATACCGGTAGTCCAGGACCACTAGTCTCCATTGGTCTATCCGGCAATAAAACAACCCCTCCCCACTCTCTGTTCACTATTTTTATCGAGTTCAGCAAACAGATCGATAGCCAGAAGCCAATATATCTGCAATAAGTTTTTCAAACTATCAAAATTGGTTTAATTGTTGGATTTGTGCAGTCAAAGGTGTGCACGGGCATATATTGAAGCCGATAAGGCCCTTGTTGGGCATGTGCGCTTGCTCTGTTCACCTCGTAAGTTGACCTTGGCATAGTTACGGTCACTCGAAACAGAAAAACAAGGTCAGCTGTGGTTCAGAACAGAAATAAAATGCTTGAAACAGGTGAAGAATGAAATTAATCTTGTCCAAGTTGGGCTGACCACGAACAGAAATTATTTATAAATATATAATTTCCTACGCTGTAAAACTTACCTTCACATACCTTATTGCTATCGTGTTCCTACGCGATTGCCCCATTGTAAAACCTTACCACAGAACCAAAAGAAATAGTCCCTGTAATGCCCCAATGCCCATGCGCGAGTACCCAGAATCCTCTCTGTCTGACCACGTCACTTCCTTCTTTCCTCTACAATCGTAGCGGTCAGACGTAGTTCCATTGTGCTCCCGTAAAAGTTTCAAGATCTACATCTGTAATACCACGATATTCCTTACTCGTAACCTTGGATTACCTACGGAGATTTCCTGGGATATTACCTTGAGAGAGAAGAAGGAATATTACCAAATTCCTTCGATTCGAGACCTACCTGGACTTCAAACATCGTCAGGGAGTATTATCGAATCATAATAAAGATGGCGTCCGTGTTTTGTGTTGTATGTGGACGATCCAAACCCACGACGGATCCGCATCTCCTCCTCCATGTGCAAATTCTGTTTCAGGGACCAAGATGGCGAACAAAGATGGCGGACGTCCCGTAGGTAAGTTACTGCACGGGACGTCCTTGACCTTGACGGCCAACTTTGATCCGACATCTATGACGTCACTTCCGACTGAGGGTCCCCTGTTTCGGATTGTCAATCCGGAGACTGTGACTTCCGTGGTGAAGGACTCGTCACTTCCGGAGAATCTGTCTTCATCTCGGCGCAGCTCATCTACGTCTATACCAACTACGGAGATGTCAGCTGTTCCAGCGTCCGTAATATCACCTCGCCCAGTGCAGTCTACGGTGATTATTACACCCGTTTCCGGTTTTCCTGCGTCGGGTCATTCCCTACTGAATGTTCCCAGGCTGTCCAGGGCACCTTTACAGCAGCCTTTGTCAGCTCCCCCGCAGCTTGCTCAACCGGACCAGCGTCAACGTGTGCCTGTGTCCAGTTATGACTTCCGGCCAACGGTAGCTCCGAGTTTCTCGGATGCTTATATGCAACCATTGACTTCATACCTTCCGGTATCGTCTTACCTTCCGGTATCATCGTATCACATCGGAACTTCCGCTCCTGTTTCTGCGCATGCTCCGATGTCGGCTACTTCATCCTACTATAGGACTGCCTCTGCGTATGATGTTCCTGCCTATCCATCTGGTTATGGGGTTCCGGGTCATTCATCGATGTATGACACGAGAGTGACGTCATCGATGAACAGACTTCCGGTTACGTCATCGATGTATAGCAGATCGGCTCCCTATGCTGCACCGCCGTACTCCCCGCTTCCTGTACGCAGTGTAGTGTATAGGCCTACTTCATACCCTTCTGTGGCTTCTGTAATCCGACCTATTGATGTACCACGTCGTGTGTTTCCTACTGCACGTATTCCTACACATCCGACTTCCGGTACATCGGGTGCTCACTTCCGTTCTCCCTCTCCTAGGCCTGTCAGATATGCTATGCCATATCATGCACCTATACCGAGACGACAAGTGAGGGTTGCTCACCCACATCTGCCTAGATACCCAGCTAGGCCGGCGATGTCCCAGTATGCGGCTGCTTCCGGTTCTGCCTTACTTCCCCCTTCTGATAGGCAGTGTCCTCCAGCAGCATCTATTCCTGCCAGCCTCTCCGATAGGTTTAATAGACTGTCTGCTGACTTCGCAGCCCTACAGCGTGACATGTTGATGCCTCCTCCACCATCTCCTACACCACTTCCGGTGCCCGAGTGGGTTGGCTATCAACCTCGCCCCGTATCATCAAGGAGGCCGACTTCCGGTTCCCATCCTCAGCTACCACTTGATCTCTCGCAGGCTAGTAGACCTACACCTCCTTCGTTTGTGCCCAGGTTTACCCCTGTGAATCCCGGGACAGTGAATAACGCTGAGACGGAAGCAGAAGAACGGACTTCCTTGTTCGATGCTGATCCGGACCTCGCTGCGTCCAGTTACTCTGATACACTGGCTCGCCTTTATGAGTTGTTTCCGGATATGACTCCTCCACATTTTGTAGAATCCAGAAGGGTTACTGCGATGTCTGATCTCCGACAAGAGCCGTCACATCGCACGTCACTTCCGCCTTCTAGAGCTGTTTTTGAATGTGCTGAACGCATGCGGGACGCCTTCTCACTTCCTAAGACCCAAGATGAGAGGCAAAGACAACAGGAGTCTAGATCTCTTTTTAAGAAATCTACTGGTGTCTTCCCGCTGGAGCGACCCGTGTTCCGGTCGTATTCAGTACACGGCTCACCGTGGCATGATCGAGCAGCAATCCAGGAACCGGAACTCGATCAGTTTCTTGGAGTCTCTCCGCCGAAGAAAGACATTCCTCTTTCTGTGCGTCAGATGTGTCTACTGGAGGACACTTCTAGACAGGAGGTAGCGATTACTTCCCATCTCGATTGGTTTCTTTACGCCATTCGCACGATTCTTAATCGCATACCCCAAACGTCACCTTCCGGTTACGTATCTGTTCCGGTGGATGACGTCAACCTGATGAAGGACTTCCTGACGGCAGCTGCGCGTGCAGACGCGGACTTGATGGCATCCTCAGTCTTCATGTCCGCTATGTTTGTACACTTAAGGCGTCTTGCACTGTTTTCGGCCCTGCCTACGTATACCCCGGCCAGTGTGAGATCGACCTTAAGGGAGCAGTCCCCCGCCTCAGGACTTCTGTTTGCCGGTGTACTACCTGAGCTGCAGAATGAAATGTCCGCTGCCAGGACCACACATTCTTACTTTGGTTCGCAACAGAGGAAGCGATCGGCCCCCGAGGCCGCGACGTCGTCTTCCTCGGCCCCGAAGAAAGCTTCATCTTCAAGTTCTTCTTCCGGGGCTGGTGCCAAGAAGGATGTAACCTCCTCTTCGAAATCCGGCGGAGGTTCGAAGGGAGGGGGGAGCGGCCACTCTAAACGTGGTGGCGGAAAGGGAAGTCCGCCAGAGCTTCCAAGAAATGAGGACACGGGCCATGCAGATGTGCTTTCTGCATGGCGAGACCGCACGTTGCCGCCGTTCCCAATTCCACCAGATCCGGCGCTTCCGGTAGGCGGGAGACTTGTAAGGTTTTGGAGGAATTGGGAGGCAATCCAGGCGGATTCGTGGGTGTTGAACACCCTACGTCATGGGTATCGGCTGGAGTTCGCCACAACTCCCCCGTTGACTACGTCACCCAGGGCGTCTCGAATTCCAGTGCGTCGGGAGCACCTGATGGAGATTCAGAGGTCCGTGGACAAGTTGGTAGTGAAGGGTGCAGCTATAGAACTTCCGCCAAACGATCTGTCCCCGGGCTTTTATTCTCCGGTGTTCCTGGTCCCCAAGAAGAACACCACCGAAATGCGTATGGTTATAAACCTGCGTCGGTTGAACAAGGACTTCTTGGCCCCGCCTCCTCATTTCCGGATGGAGTCGTTCCGGTCTATTCGTTCGGCTCTGTTACAAGGGGATTGGATGACGTCTCTCGACCTCCAAGATGCATATCTGCATGTTCCGATCTACAGGGCTCATCACAAGTATCTGCGCTTCCTGGTTGGCAACCGGAAGTTCCAGTTACGCGTGCTCCCTTTCGGACTATCCACATCCCCTTGGGTCTTCACCAGAATTTTCAACCCGGTGGCGTCATTCCTGCACACGAGAGGTCTCAAGTACCACTTCTACCTCGACGATTCCCTACTACGGAATCAGTGCAGGGACGAACTCCGCAAGGACACCAATTTCGTTTGGGAGGTCCTTGTTGCTCTGGGCTATCTTCCTCACGAGGGCAAATCGGAGTTGACACGATCCCAGGCTCGAGTCTTTCTCGGAGTTTCCTACGACACCCTTTCAGCGTTAGCGAAACCTCCGGAAGACCGCTGGAAGAAAATTCTGACGTCGGTGCCGACGTTCCTGTCAGCATCGCACAGACGTGCTCTCCAGTTCGCTGCAATTATCGGCCTGTTAACATCAACTCAGGATGTAACACCTCGAGGTCGGTTGCAGCTTCGGCCGTTGATGATGCACCTCAACAACCATTGGCCGAAACGGCACCTGAATCCTACTGTCCCTGTGACAGAGGATGTCAAACGTCTCCTACGCTGGTGGCTGCAGCCGGAGAACGTGATGATAGGTGTCACCTTCCTACCCTTTCAGCCGTCCCGTCAACTGTTCACGGACGCATCGATGGAAGGATGGGGAGCACATTTGGGTTCGAGGTCAATATCCAGCTTGTGGAACGACAGCCAGAGGAAGCTACATATCAATGTATTGGAGTTCCAGGCCGTAACCCTGTCCATACAGAGATTGCTTCCAGACCTCAAGAACCAACGCTTGTTAGTAGCAACGGACAACACGACAGTCCTCGCCTACATAAACAAGCAGGGAGGGACTCACTCTCCCCAA
This sequence comes from Hanleya hanleyi, assembly GCA_036873755.1. Classification (NCBI taxonomy): domain Eukaryota; kingdom Metazoa; phylum Mollusca; class Polyplacophora; order Lepidopleurida; family Hanleyidae; genus Hanleya; species Hanleya hanleyi. The sequence goes on from JAVTVY010018583.1 coordinate 24,243, forward strand.
CTGCTGGATCAAGCACAGAAATTCTTCAGCCTATGTTGGGACAACGGAATTTCTGTGCGAGCTCGCCACATTCCCGGTCATCTGAACGTCTTAGCCGACGCACTGTCCAGACCGAATCAGATAATAGCGACCGAATGGCAGCTCCACGAAGACATCCTAGCCCAGATGTCTCGGATATGGGAGACGCCGAACGTAGGATCTGTTCGCCACCCGTTGGAACCATCTACTGCCGGCCTATGTGTCTCCCGTTCCGGATCCAGCAGCCCTGGCAGTCGACGCCCTGTCTTTGGACTGGTCCGACATGATTGCGTACGCCTACCCGCCGCCAGCAATCTTGTCACAAGTCCTCCGGAAGATCCAAGCACAGCTGTGCGTGGTCTACCTTGTGGCTCCGTGGTGGCCCACTCGCCCTTGGTTTCCAGACCTGATGGATCTTCTCATAGACGTGCCTCGTCGGCTGCCGCTTTGGTGGAACCTGCTTCGTCAGCCGAGATCCAGCCTGTATCACTCGAATCCCGGTCTATTTCAACTGACCGCATTCAAGTGCTCCAGCATCAGCTCATTGAGGCTGGATTTTCTGTCGAAGCGTCCGAAAGGATGGTCCGGTCCACCAGAGCATCAACGACTGTGGTGTACCAGAACAAGTGGAAGTCCTTCGCTACCTGGTGTTTTGGACGTGGAATTGTTCCAACCTCTGCCACTGTTCACCAGGTAGCAGACTTCCTTTTGCATCTGTTCCATGACAGGCAGCTTGTTCCGGCCACGGTCGACGGCTATCGGTCCGCTATCTCCAGGGTACTTCAATTGACCACAGGTGTCAACCCATCACTCGACATCAACCTTTCTGCCCTTCTTCGTTCCTTTCGGGTGGAGAGGCCTACTCCGACGCCGCAGCTTCCTAAATGGGATTTGGCTCTGGTTCTGAGACGGCTCTCTGAGCCGCCCTTCGAACCCATCGGCACCTGTGAGTTGAAGTTTCTATCTTACAAGACCGTATTTCTGATTGCCTTTGCCTCTGCCGCCCGCGTATCAGAAATCCATGCCTTGGACTTCAGGTCTTTGAGATACAACCCTAAGTGGACCTGGGTGGCGTTATCTACTCTCCCGGATTTTGTTGCGAAGAACCAGTCCCTCTACGACAATCTTCCGAGAGAGTTCGTCATCCCGGCTCTGTCCAACATCCTGTCCGCGGCTGTTGACGATGACAGAGTCTTGTGCCCCGTCAGAGCTCTCTCCTGTTACCTGGCACGTGTGGAGCATATGAGAGCTGGGCGGGTGCGTCTTTTCATCCCGTTTGGGCCCTCTTCCAAGCAGGAGATATCTAAAAATACTATATCTTCCTGGCTTGCCAAGACTATTCGTTTTGCGTACACGGACGTACCACCTGAGGTTATCTCCTTGTCCAAGGTCTCCGCCCATGAGGTCAGGGCCATGGCAGCATCCTGGCCTCTATGGACCAATAGATCCGTGTCCGACATAATGAGGGCCTACTACTGGAGGAGTAACGTTACCTTCGTCTCCCACTACCTCCGGGATTTGACGCTCCAACGACGGGACATCTTCTCACTGGGACCCCTGGTGGCTGCCCAGTCAGTTGCGGACCCGTCTAAGCACTAGACCTCCTAGTGATTTTACCATTTTTTAAAAATCTGGTAAGTGTCTGCTCTCCCCAAATTTTCAAAAAAAGGGGGGGGGGGTGGGAGGTTTTGGTCTAGTGCCTGTCAGCCATTCACTAGGCCCGCTTATATATATATATTAGGGCTGGGTGATTATATCGATGGCCATACCGTCATGTTATATGTCTTTATGGCACTCGATTATCTCGCTGACTCCTGTTTTGCCTTGCGGCCTATGCTTGAGAACTTTTCTGTTTGACCACTATTTCCCTCCTCCTGCTATGATATTCTAGCAATAAGGTATGTGAAGGTAAGTTTTACAGCGTAGGAAATATGAAAAATTTGAAAATCAATTTTCCTATTTCTAAGCTAAAACTTACCTTCACATACTGTGATGGCCCTCCCAGCCTCCCCGCTAATGGGTTATTCACACTGCGATTGAATAGGAAAGAAGGAAGTGACGTGGTCAGACAGAGAGGATTCTGGGTACTCGCGCATGGGCATTGGGGCATTACAGGGACTATTTCTTTTGGTTCTGTGGTAAGGTTTTACAATGGGGCAATCGCGTAGGAACACGATAGCAATAAGGTATGTGAAGGTAAGTTTTAGCTTAGAAATAGGAAAATTGATTTTCAAATTTTTCATTTTATGCCAGGTAAGCATATGGTTGTTTGTAGAATGTCTGAAAAAAAAAGAATGAGAAAAGGATACTGGTGACATCCTGTGGTCACACCAACTTGCAGTTTTGGAGGTGATGACTGTGTAACCCCAGCCACAGCAACAGGCCTTCAAGTGCCTCCTATATTTCCCATCTTTTTGAATCATTCCTATATTTTACTCAAAACCTCCTATATTTTTTTTCGACTCGCTTCGCTCGGCAAACATGAAAACATTTCAATCCCTCCATGCTGAATCAAACAACAGGTCACCTGAAACACCACCACTATAACTGCATTCAGGGAAAGTCATTTGACTAAACATCAGAAAAATACCAACTTTGGAACATACAGTGTAGTACAGACCGGTCTTACACTCCTTTATTTCCTATATTTTATTCAGAAAATTCCTATATTTCTCCTATATTTTTGCAAATTTCCTCCTATATTTTCACTGTGAGCCACTTGCAGGCCTGCAGCAATGTGTCAGAATTGTGGGGCAAACCGATCAATCTTTCTGAAATGTGTGATTGTAAATGATCCCCATATACCTGTTCATATTAACTCTAACTGTATTCTTGGCATATCGGTGATTTATGGGATTTCCAATATTTGCAAATGGGCAAGTGGTCAGCTATTGTTCCATTTGGCTAACCTGTCAAATCACATTGAAAAGCAGTACCGGTATCTCATCTTACATGAACTGCCCTCCAGCTTAGGGCAGCATGTGCCATACCATGTTTGTCTGGCACAGGAGGTAGATTAAAGTACCAAACAGATTAGGCTCTCTGAGGATCCATTGTGATCAGTGTCTGTAGAGTCTAATTTTCAAAATTCATTTTTTTTTTGTAGTTTTGGTTAGGTTTTTGTTAGGGTGGTGGTTTTGTAATATGTTTGTTTGGGTCATCGTCGCCGTGTGACCAATAAGGTTAGGTGTGACGTTAAACTTCAAACAACCAACCAATCTTACATGAACTATCCCGTATTCTTGTTGCTTCATCATGTTCATTGTATTCCAATGTTTGATTCAGCATTAAGCCGATCCATTCTGTCCATGGAGGGGCCAGCGTATGGACTGAGTTACTTTGGACTTCTCATCCTCTCTATGGTCATGTACTACTGCGCATGCTTGGTCGACCCTGGCTTCATCCCCATACCAAATAAGGTAATACATATACTGTCAATTAGACTCGTACATGGGTTCATTGATTATAGAAATAAACAAACTTCTGATCTGTACTTCACGTAAACATATTACACAAGCTTTCGACTCTCATGCCGGAGCCTTTATCATGTGATCTGTTGAATTTAAAAAAATTGCCAGTAAATATACAGATTGTTCAATTGTTTATTAATTGTCATCCATGGAAACGGATTAAACAATTGGACAGCTTGTATATTTACTGGCAATTTTATGAAATTCAACAGATCACATGATAAAGGCTCCAGCTTGTCGAAAGCTTGTGCATTAAATATGTTTTTTTTTTCGTGGAGTTCAGTACAGAAGTTTGTCTATTTCGATAAGGTAATACATGTATATTGGTGCGGAACGAATATTCCATTCAAACAGACTGTACAATCAGAACCCATATGTGTGCATAGGACTCTAGCTATATATGTACCGGTACCCTGAAATTTGGTTCGCATACATGTATTTATAAGAGGTCGCAATTTATGCAGCCTAATTGTTGCACCCATTTTACCATGTTTACTCAAGTGTCAGTTATTATAGATATTCTACATTATCCATGATAATTTTTTGTATCTCACTTCAGAAAGGCAGCATAAACAACAATTCTGACTGTGACGACTATGAGGATAGCAGCATGTTAGCGTGCCATGACCGCGGCAACTGCAAATATCGACGCTGTGACTACTGCGAAATTCAGGTAATCATTTCACCCAACTGTCTCTGCACTTGATTAAAATCTGAAGATCAAGGAATAGAAAAAATACAGTGAGTCAAACTTTTATGTTTCACAGCAACCCATGCGCAGTAAACACTGCGAGGACTGTCAGAGATGTGTTAGGAAGTACGATCACCACTGTCCCTGGCTGGAGGCCTGTGTTGGAGAGAGGAACCACAGGTTCTTCTGGCTTTTCCTTCTCACCACAGCAGTCCTAGTCTGGTGGACCCTTCTTATTACATGGTAAGTAGTTAGGATGTATGACCACCCCTATCCCAGACTGGAGGCTCGAGTTAGTGTCTGACATGTGAGAGGGGCAAATCTTGGCTTTAACTTTTTAGCTCATCTGGGCCGAAGGCCCGATGGGCTTATGTCATAGCCAGATTGTTCGTCGTCCGTCGTGTGTTGTCCGTCGCGCGTCGTGCGTAAACATCTTCTCTGAAACCGCTTGGCCGATTAAGCTGAAACTTGGCATGCATGTTCCCCCCAATGAGTACACCAGAATCTGTTCATGCCGTGTTGATACGATTTTAAATATGGCTGCCGTGGTGGCCATCTTGAATTTGCCAGTGAAATGTTGTCATCATTATTTTTCGGTAACTACTTCATGGATCTTACTCAAATTTGGTACACCAGTTCCCCTTTGGGTCTAGTTGTACAACATGTGTACTTTAATCGAATTTGAATATCCAATATGGCCACCAGGCGGCCATCTTGGATTTTCCCATCAAACTTTGTTATCGCGATTTCTCAGGAACTACTGGAGGGATCTTTCTCAAATTTGGTACACAGGTTCCTCTTGGGGTCTAGTTGTGCAAGATACCTTTTGTGGTCCGATTCAAAAATCCAATATGGCCACCAGGCGGCCATCTTGAATTTCCCGATGAAACATTGTTATTGCGATTTCTCAGGAACTACTGCATAGATCTTTCTCAAATTTGGTACACAGGTTCCCCTTGGGGTCTAGTTGTGCAAGATACCTTTTGTGGTCTGATTCAAAAATCCAATATGGCCACCAGGCGGCCATCTTGGATTTCCCCATGAAACATTGTTATTGTGATTTCTCAGGAACTACTGCATGGATCTTTCTCAAATTTGGTACACAGGATTCCCTTGGGGTATAGTTGTGCAAGATACCTTTTCTGCTCCAATTCGAACATCCAATACGGCCACCAGGTGGCCATAATGGATTTCCCCATGAAACTTTGTCGTGATTTCTCAGGACCTACTGCATTGATCTTTCTCAACTTTGATACACAGGTTCCCCTTGGGGTCTACTTGTGCAAGATACCTTTTGTGATCTGATTCAAAGATCCAATATGGGCACCAGGTGGCCATCTTGGATTTCCAGATGAAACATTGTTATCATGATTTCTCAGGAACTACTGCATGGATCTTTCTCAAATTTAGTACCCAGGTTCCCCCTGGGGTCTAGTTGTGCAAGATTGTGGTCTGATTCAAAAATCTAATCTGGCCACCAGGCGGCCATCTTGGATTTTCCCATGAAACATTGTTATTTCTTGCGCTGTTAAACTTACCTTCACATACTTTTTTGCTATCGTGTTCTTACGTGATTGCCCTATTGTAATATATTACCACAGAATAAAAATAGTCCCTGTACTGCCCCAATGCCCATGCGCGAGTACCCAGATCCCACGTGACCGACCACGACACTTCCTTCTTCCCCATTCAACGCAGTGTGATTTTCCCATGAAACATTGTTGTTGCGATTTCTCAGGAACTACAGTACTGCATGGATCTTTCTCAAATTTGGTACCCAGGTTCCCCTTGGGGTCTAGTTGTGCAAGATTGTGGTCTGATTGAAAAATCCAATATGGCCACCAGGGGCCATCTTGGATTTCCCCATGAAACATTGTTATTGCGATTTCTCAGGAACTACTGCATAGATCTTTCTCAAATTTGGTACCCAGGTTCCCCTTGGGGTCTAGTTGTGCAAGATAGCTTTTGTTATTTGATTCGAAAATCCAATATGGCCACCAGGTGGCCATTTTGGATTTCCCCATGAAACTTTATTGCGATTTCTCAAGAACTACTGCATGGATCTTTCTCAAATTTGACACACTGGTCCCCCTTGTGGTCCAGTTGTGCAAGATACCTTTTTTGGTCCATTTTGAACATCCAATATGGCCGCATCTTGAATTTTCCATGAAACTTTATCATGAAATCTCAGGAAATTACTGCATTGATCATTTAATGTTCAAGGGGGACAACACAAGTTAGAAACTCATCTGTTGCAGTTCTTTAGTAAAAATTTCTCACAGCTACATTCTCCAGTTACAGTCAGATGAGCTACAGTGCCATGGCACTATCTTTCTAGCTGTTTAGACATTTCTCAACTTGCATATCAGCCATACTTCATCCATATCATACTTGTCATGTAGTATATTTTGAGGGAGATGAATAACATCACATCCAATGCAGATGTTTAATTCACGAATTTCATCTGTTAATTTTGAGGAGACCTGGAGCAACACAAGGTTGTGATGTCACATTTTGGTGATGCAAAATACATTTAGAACACAATTAATGCAAATGTTAATTTCAATACGGCTGAGAAACCTTAATGGAAACCATTGATTTTACACTTATGATTTCTACTTTTGCTGCCTTCACAGGAAAGCAATCGCATTCAAGCTGAACTGGGGAGAATGGTTTCATGAGAACATTATCTTTATGCTGGACATGGTCGTTCTCCTGATCGGGGGATTTGTCGTCGCTGGCCTTCTGGCTTTCCATACCTTCCTGATGTCACGGGGTGTCACCACATGGGAGAGTGTGTCAAGGGAGAGAATCACATACCTCAAGTATTTAGATGATGAGTACAACCCATTTGATGAAGGCGTTATCAAAAATATCTACAATTTCCTCTGCACATACAATGTTAGAAAATGGGAGTTGATCTACTCCAAGAAAGCCGAGGTTAAAAATGCTGGTATAGTCTAATTGGACTTGGGATATGATTCAGGATTTCTGATGCAGACTTTGTTAGCATTTTGAGATATTTATTGTTGAGAAAAACTTTTTAGATGACTGCATACTGTGTTATTCACTGTTTTTGAGGAAATACTGGTGTTGAATGTGTTAAATTTCAAGTCATAACTCATTGGGTCATTGTAGAAATCTCATGTATATTTGTAGTGTGGATGGATGGATTTCAGTGTGGACGTCAGCTTTGGATGAATTTTACTGTGGGAACCTTTTTGTCATTTAAAAGATTGGATATGAAGCATCTAACATGAACACTTTGAGAATACCATACATTTGTAGTGAAAATCAAGTATAAATGTAGTCAATTTAAATAACTCATTAACTTACCTATCTGACTTCTTTCAACTTCTATGTACAGGTAAATACAGTTTCACCGTGTCTTACTTGTTGGGGACTATCACTATTGCGTACTATTTTAAGTTTCTAATTGGGCAGCACATTCTACCATGCATGATACCATAATAGAAATGGAATATGCATAAAATCCAATATTAAACTTGGGGTCTGAGATCATTATGATATAAATCCGACTTCTTAGTTTACTAGTGACCAAAAATGGTTCCAGTTTCAAAGGCTGATATTAAAATAGCAGAACAATAATGAGAAAATGTTTTATCATGGGTTCCTGTAGATACAACTCCTACCATTATTGAAATCTTCCTAGTTGTGTTAAATGTGATATCAGTGGATGACTGAACTATCGTGATCTCATGTTTTATTGTACAGTACTTCTTGCAATTATTTGTTATAGATATCACATTTATACATTAGCATTATTGAAGAAACAATTTAGCTCTGTGTAAAATCAAATAAATGCTGGGTATAGCGATGGATATATTTCCAAAGTTGGAGGTAACTCCACCGGACCTCACGTGGGTATTGTCATTGTTTCCTATATCTGTTCATCATTATTTTCTCATTGCCATGGTATTTTCTCATTGCCATGGTATTTTCTCATTGCCATGGCATCTTCAAATTTCCAACACATGTGCACCTAGGCACTGACCAGAACTGTATCAGATTTGAGTTACATCATGTCATCTGCCATGAATTTCCCTTATCATCCTACAAACTTTACACCGCATATGCATTTGGTCATCATCCAATATTGTATTCAAGATGATAAGCAACCTTGGCACATTTTTTTACAGAGCCAAACCTGAATTAAACTTTTTTCAAACATTCCCACAATGTCTGTAGTCTTCCGTAATCAAAGTGAAAATACTTCCTTTAATTGACCAGTGCTGGAGTTCTTCTTCCTGCATGTAGGGCCAAGGTTGAATTTCCAACATAATTTTCCACAGTGACGGTTCAATGTACCTCATATCAATTATAATTCAGTATTAGTGAATTTATAAGCCTCATTAAATTATAATTAGACCAAACGAAATAAATGTTTCTGGTTACATGTACATATATTTGAAAATTTGGGTAGGTAGGCAGGCAGGCTTTCTTCTTCGTAATTCAAAAGATTTATGTGCTCTTTTTCTTAGGGTAGGCAAAGCGTGAATAATTTGTTCCATTATCTTTTTGGAGAGAGCAGGACGCGTCAAGTGTTCATAATTTGTCATATCTGATCTGGTCTGGGAAGTGTCGTTGCTGGAATGGAGTTTTTTTTAAAGGTTCGTTCATGTTTATTTTCAGCATTCCATTAAGTCAATGAATATTCATACTTTCCATGCCTGGAGTTTCTTCCCATGTGTCATAGTATATGTACATCAATTTTGTTTGAGAAAATATACAGAGGATCATTTGTCACATGAAAAAAGTTTACTGATTATGGCATGGAAATTCTTTGAATGGACGATATTTGTCAATGTGTTTCTCAGATCACTGATCAGTGGTTTGACAGGAAAAGGTTTAACTTTCTACTGCTGGTGGAGATGGACAAAGTCGGCATTTTTTTTTTTTTTTGTTTTGTGTAAATGTCACAAAAAGAGTAGGTGGAGTCTGGTAACCGGAAACGCATATATTATTATTTGGCCTTAGGGTCATGATGATAGCCTGCCAATAAGCCATGTATGAAACAATTTTTGAGAGAAGCCATCCATGCTAATCTAACCCACGACTTGTGTAAATCCTTAGCACTGTCGTGACTTCGATGATCAGCCATTATTTTTCCCACGTAATGACTATCAAAGCAGGATTGTTAGCAATATTTCAATATGCATTTTAGATGAGAAAGAATTTCTCCGGTGAAAGAGTTATAGTGTACTGTGGCTGTGAAAGCAAACTGTTATGAAGTCACTCTGACTGATAGTAGGTATGGTGGAGACATTAATAGTTTACATGTAAATTGTTTGGATAATTAGTTTGTCCTCCCCTTTCCTGAAAATGACAAAATAATGATTGTCAAGTTTATTTGCTATTCTTCTGGGAATGAGAACATAAATTTTGAGAGTCTGTGTGCTTCACTGAGAATGACATTGTGGCTATTATGCTTAGCTGTTCTGACTGGGCTGGGTGGTGCTTAGTTGGTTCGTCGTGATATAGCTGAAATATTGTTGAAAGCGACATTCTATTCACTCACTCGCTCACTGCTTAGCTGTTCTGTGGATTGATTTCAGTGTACATTGTAGCTACGTTATTTGTTCCCATTAAAAAAAATGTAAATAAAAATACCCTCAAAATCAAGGAATTTTTTTCTATCATCAGTTTTCTATCATTTTTGCATTTTTTTTTGTCGGTGTACATGTATGCACTAGGAGGAGACGATGTGTCGCATACCATAACGGAGGTCAGAGGTCAAGGTCAGTGTTGCTTGAAAATCAGGGAAGCATTGAAAAGTGCTGGGGGTTTTTTGTGGGTGGATTCATTTTGGGGGAAAGGATGCATCACATACCAAAATTGAGGTAAAGGTCGAAGGTTAGACACTAAAATTTGTTTTGCATTGGTAGATGTGTCACATCCCGAAGTTGAGGTCAAAGATCAAGAGCAGCGAGACCCCAAAATCAAGAAATCGTTAAAAATTGCAACTGGGGCATTGTGCGGGCATATATTTTAGTCAATACCAATTGGCACATGTTATTTGTGGGTTTCAGCAGATTTTTGTTTGTTTTTGTTTTTTTTTGAGTGCAATATATAAAAATATATTCATGTTCGTGGGGCTGGGGTACACATCAAAGTTCTCCATTGTTGAAAACCTGTGCAGAGTGGTATATGGTAACATAGCAGAGGGACTACTCCGTAACGGTATCACCACAGCCCACCATCATTGGTTGTACACTGTTGTGGGGTAAGGTCACTGCCAAGGTATGTACATGTCGCTGTCCACCAACAAGGTTTATGGACAGGCTAAAACAACTGTGTCATTTGGCAGATTTACATTCCATTCTCTCCTAGCAATTGGAATAACTAGTACACTGTATCTATTAAAAGAAAATTGAATACTGTTATTGCTTTTCAGTGTAGATCCCCTTCATCCATTGAAAGTATATGTATAATAATTTTACCTAATCTTAGTTCACATTTCTACAGGTACTATACTACAAATGTATAGTCATGATTGGACTGAGTAGAGATAGTACCCTCTGTAATATTCTTTCCATTTCTGTAGACATACTATAAAGACGATGTTCACTTTATTTTCAATAATTTTAATGCATTCCAAATTCATTTTGCTCAATTTTTCAATGTGAAAAGTACTTAAGATATCTAGGCTGGTGTTTGTTTCTAGCAGATCTCCGACACTACTTCTACTGATAACATAACAGCATAATAGTTTTCCTTGAAAAATGTAAAATCGATTTACAGTGAAACCTGTGTAAACAACTTTATTTTCAATAATTTTAATGCATTCCAAATTCATTTTGCTCAATTTTTCAATGTGAAAAGTACTTAAGATATCTAGGCTGGTGTTTGTTTCTAGCAGATCTCCGACACTACTTCTACTGATAACATAACAGCATAATAGTTTTCCTTGAAAAATGTAAAATCGATTTACAGTGAAACCTGTGTAAACTGACCATGCTTGGGACCAGGGAAATGTCAGTATTTAGAGGTTGGTCGGTTTACCCAGATGTCGGTATTGACAGGTTTCACTGTATATAGCCTATGTTATATTGTCACCTGAATTATAGGTTTCGTAAAACCTCTCCATACCAGAATACATATATTGGTCACATAGTGAGAATTTTATTCTGACCGGCAAGCTGCAGTGTGGATTTGATAGAGACGTCTGTAGAGAAAACTGTTCTGTCACACAATGAAGCTTTGAAGCATACAAGCCTCCATTGGAGTTAACTTTTGACTTGTGGAGGATTTTAATTTTGGTGGAGACAGCTGCAGGTTACGTGTACAAATTGAACCCAAGTGGAAACAGAAATGAAAATCTTACTACATGCAACATTTTATTACATGTATAACCATATAGACAATTACAGTGATAACCATATAGACAATTGCAGTGATATCCCTCTTTGACACATCCAAACATGTATTTGTTGCAAGTTGTGTACTACAGCGAAACCTGTGTATACCGACAATGACTGGGACGAGATTATAATGTCTGATTTGACAGGGTTGTGGTTTATCAAGGTTCAAATTACTTCAAACTTAAGTATTGGGACCTTGGATAATGTCGATATTTAGAGGTTGACCAACTTCCCCAGGTGTCAGTATTCACAGGTTTCAATGTAGGAACTATGAATATGTCCTGTATTACTGTTATGTAACCCTGATTGAAATGAATTATTGTGGGAAGCAAAACCTAATCAATTAAATAAATCAAAGATTGTCATTTCATTGAAAGTTGTCATAGAAAGCTGCGGATATACACAGCATTCAGTCATATTAAGTAGTAAATTATTAATCAAGCAACAATGAATATGGTGTTGTGTTCTGATTTCTCTATTCAGTGCTTGGTGATACAGGTGCATTACCTTGCGAAATGATGTATATATGCTACCTGCCTTTGCTGGTATATTACCTAATGAGGCAATTAGAAAAGTAGCGGAAAAATATGTTCAAGTTCTGCCCACTTGATGAACGACTTTGTCCAATCACTGCAACACTGTAACTTCGATCCTGGACCAATCTTTTCTTTAACACTTCAGTCTAGGTCTGGGGAGTTCTTTGTCTGTATACATTCTCAACCTGGCTTGTCTAACATCTATTGACTGCAGTTGATGTTATACCAGCAATGACATATAGCATATTATACATTGTTCTGCCAGGTAGAAATGCAGTGAAAACCAGTTGGTGGGATATGGTTTATACAGGTTCAAAACAATGCCAAATTGAGCATTCTACAATGGGTACGTAGGACGTATTGGTATTTACAGCTTTTTGTATTCTCCACACAAGAGTTGTTTTGGGGGGAGGGGAGACACAAAGCATCCACTGAAGTGTTTTGGTGCTTCAAACCCCAATTCAAGCAGATTTATTCCGTTACCACCTTTATGATGACAATTCTGGATAACATTTTTTTTTTTCAACAAAACGATCCCAAAGTAGGTTTTTGTTACCACTGTTAGTTAAGAGTTCTTCATGACTTCATCATATTAAAGTTAAGTACTGGTAGAATAAGAGAAATATAACAAAAAAAATATGTAAATTCATAACTCTGATAAAGTCCCACATAAATATGATACAAGCAAGATTTTATGTAAATTTAAAACTAATATTCATCACCAGTTTAAATGCATGTACATGTGTATTATAATGATGCCTTAACTGATACTATTCACTAGTATCTCATGGCCAATAAATATTCTTTATCAATGATTGCCAAAAAAAACCCCACCATCGTTGTCAGTCTTGTATGAAATTTGCCAATTTGTAAACTATGCTCAGGGATGCTAACATTGCTATCTTTAATGTGTTAAACAGTATCACAATTATTAGATATAATTCTTAGGTGAGGCTATAAAAATGTCACATGCCTTGATGTTCGACAGGTATCCGTTCGGCGATACTTTTAAAGATACCCATAAATATGAATAATACTGTTGACAAATAACCTGAAAAAAAAAAAAAAATGGCAACACAGTTTTCTCTGTATCCCAATTGCAGGATTTTTGCAACCTGCTTACTATATGACGAATAAACACACTAACCATAGAATTAAATATGTTATTTGGTATGAATTAAGTTGTTTCAATCGATTTGTTAATTTGGATACCCAAACACAGTTTATGGGCATCCAAATTGATACCCCGGACAAATGGACAATGTGAGCACAAGGCCTGAGCCGGACTTCCCAATAAAATCGATTTGCTAATTTGGATACCCGAACAGGGTTTATGAGCATCCAAATGGATACCCTGGACAAATGGACAATATGAGCAACAAGGCCTGAGCCGAACTTCCAATATAATTGAATTAATTCTTAACAATAGATCTGCTCCGAAAGCTCTAAAAGTGCATTGTTGCTAGACTTCCATGAACTTTCAAATAGATCATCTATGACAACTGACCACATATGATTAAACATGAATAATACTGTTGACAATAACATTTACGAAGGCTAAATGCAGTATACGTCTTTGTTGCAGATCTTGAATATATATGTACCATGTTGCAGATCTGGAATACATATGTACCATATTAACAAATCTAATAGAAATAACCAATTTACCTCCGGGCTAGTTGAACTGTAATAACATAACAGAGACAACAAGAATATTGATCAAAGGCTATTTACAACAGAAAATATGGCCTAATGGCATGACTAGACCCAAAATCCCTCGGCTGTTCGGATTCAGATTCATGTTGCTTAATTAGGGAAGTTTGGTCATAATCCAGTAATATAACACCTTGAATTAAAATAAAATTTCGATGTAATATCATAGCAGGGTATGTAACTTCGAAAACATTTAATTTTTCAAAGTCGCCTATCTGCCATGATATTACGTCAAAATATTAATCCACGCTAAAATGTATATGAAAAAACCAAAAACAGATGAAAGCCCAATTTTAAACGCGAGTCGACATTGTTCACATCACTTGACTCCGATCGCCAATAATATAAAACACAGCTTTTGTGCAGAATGAAAGAAATTATTTTTTGGCTTTACACATACATCTTTTCTTATGTTACCTTAACTACTCCTTTAGAAAGGCTAGTTTTGGCCCATTCCACAGGAAGTGGTCCAAACATACCAAATTTTAAAAATGTTAATGTGGATGAAACTTGTGATTTTATTGTAGCAAATAGATCCAGATTACTTGTTGTGACAGTAGTTTGCATTTTCTAGTGTACACCTGTCTGATGATTACAGGTGAAGTCAACCATATTTTTTCTCATTTTCTTATGACAAAACACACCTAAAGAGTTAATGCACTCATTTTTGTTAAGTTATGTTGGTTTTCAAGTGAAACTCCAAAATATCATTGAATAACACATTATCTTCTAATAATAACGTTCGTTTTCCATTTGAAATAAAATTTTAAAGGTGTTAACGACTAAAATTTACTGTCTAGCAGGTTGTGTAACACACGTAACACAAATTCATATAAAAGTTTACAGTAGAGAGCATAAATAACAGGAGCTTAATACTTTTTCATATGCAAAGGTACATTAACTATTCTGTTGTGATGCACATAAAATTTAATTGCTTATTGTCTTTATGTTTGATAATTAATTAGTTAATTGCACGTAACACACGTAACGTTACATTAGGACCTTCTTTAGAATTTTCTGATGACCTGCTGTTTTTTCATAACATATATAAAATGGGAGGCAAAATATGGAAGATGGCCTGCTACATCCAACTTTTGGCCTAATTTTATATATCAGCAGGCCCCCAAATCGAGCCATAGTTACATGGAATGTTACGTGTGTTACATGCTCCTTGATTATAGACAGAGGGTCTATTTCAACAAGTTATATTTCCAGTGAAATGATTATTAGATTCAAAACATTAGGTTCTGAATCATAAAAAATATTGGAATAGTCATTTTTCACCAACCACATGAGATCTACTAAGTGGTAAGATGCATTTTCTAGCACACCTACTGTATACCACTAAAAAGTCCCATGTCACGTTACGTGTGTTACAATTTGCATGATGCACCCTAACAAAAAAATGGCTCTTAAGAAGTTACAACTATATTAGGAAAAGGTTCCTTAGGGCACATACTACCAAAGTTTTTTCTCAAAGAATAATCATAATTAATTCAATCTTAAATATGGGGAGGGAAAATTGTGTGTTACGTGTGTTACAACAGACAAATTTAGATTTGCTCATATATGTGATTTAAACTCAAAATCATGTGAAAGGTTTGAAAGATTTGCCATGTAAATCATACCTTATTCTGTCAATGTGTAAAATAATTTATTCGCTTGACTTCCAGATTAAATTTGCTTTGGTAAATTCAGACAGTGTAACACACGTAACAAATATTGTAACACACGTAACGCAAGACTTTTACTACCACCACCTGCAATTGTTATTTTTATGGCTCCACACCATGTTGGTATAGAAAAGTGTTTATTCTTCTTGAAAAATAACTGCACATTAGATTGAATCATGTGTACAAATCAGACGATTTTGAGTTTAAATCACATATATGAGTAAATCACATTTTGTCCGATGTAACACACGTAACACACAATTAACCCTCCCTATTCAAGGTGGAATTAATCATGATCATTCTTTGAGAACATTTTTCAGTAGTATGTGCCCTAAGGAACCTTTTCCTAATATAGTTGTAACTTCTCAACAGTCAGGTTTTTGTAAGGGTCAATGAGTGCAGGCAAAAAAGTCTGCAATTTGTAACACACGTAACGTGGAATGGACCTTTTAAGCCTTGAATAAGTAGCAAATCAATATTTAATGTGTAACTTGACCTTAAATAGATCAAGCTCAGTCATCTTCAGCAGGGTTCTGGCCCATCACCAGCTACAGCTGTTGTACAAATTTGGAGAGCCTCTCCAAAGTCCTTCAAGAGATATCATGTCTGCATCGAATATGGACAGACTGATGGATGGACAGACGATGCTGACGATGACAATATCCCCTGGGCCAAAATTGACTGAGGGATACATGTAACAATACCATTAACAAGAAACAATGGTACAAGTAACAATAATTTTGGAGGATTCAGCATTGAATTACAGAGTTACAGCATTGACCAGAAAAAGAACAGCATTGATTGTGGAGAACAGTAATGGGTTATGCCAACTGAAATTAAACTGAAACCACAGTGGTGATTATGCCAAATAAAATATAGACAATCACTTAGCACCCTATGTAAATGAGGGCTGTTCCAGAAAAAGGTACATGGGGTGGGGGGGAAATGACTTTTTCTGACCCCAACTACTCATACACCATTTATTCTATCTCACTAATGTTAAATGACTGTACACCATCAACCATGCATATACCATAAAACTGAAACATCTTCCCCCCCATCCCATGTACTTTTTTCTGGAACAGCCCTGATAAATCTTGCTGTTAAACCAGTAAATGATTTCCCCGGAGACGGCCAAATCTGTACTGGAAGAAAACGTACAAATGGCGTCATTCACGAATTTTCCACTCCATCAGGTTGATCCAATTGCATCATGCTTACTATTTCCTGAAATTTGAAGAAAACTTTTGTCAAAAGTTGGTCACCATGGTAACGACAACAAACATCTCGTTTCGTTCTGAAGGCTTGGTTCTTTAATTATGGTAAATCCTCTAATAGTTCAATAACTCTATTAAAATTCAATCCCACCTCATAATTTTGTGAAAGAATTCAATCAGTCATTCAGATAAATCTGAACATGCACACTGCAGGTCATGGTAAGAATAAGCCTCAGCTCCTCAGAGAGCTTGTCGTAAGAGCCGACTGAGGCACCCGTGGGGTTCCCGGGTGTGAAAAAGAATAGGACCCCACCCGTGTGGTTCTCGGGTGTGAAAAGGAATAGGACCCAACGTCGTGATATGACGGAAATATAGTTGAAAGCGACGTTAAATCATATTCACTCACTCCTCTGAAATCCTTGAGATAATGAAGAAACAATGGATTATCTGCACTTGATTTTCAACCATTCTGTCAACATCCCTTTCTGGTAAATGTGATGGTAGCTAGTCCTGATTTTATGGTGGGAAATTTCACTTCCTCCGACTGAGTTTTTAGAGGATTTATTGTATCATGGAATTTTTTTTACAAATGTTAGCTAGTTTTAAGTAGATAATACTTTAGGCATAAACAAATGACTGACTTGGAAAAGAATTTGAATTACTTGCAATTTCATTTCCGTTGAATCATTTTCCTCATTTCGTTACTTTATAAATTATGCTGCAGGGAGACCTTACACATTAGACTCTCAACTGCACCACACTGTACTGGTACATACAGGTTTTATCATCATTTAAAGTAGAAGCCTGAATCACAAAAAAATAAGACGCTTTCTGTACTTTTGGTTACTTTGATGTGGTAGTAATGCAGAGATGACCTGAATATATGACTGAAAGGATGCGTTAAAACTCGACCACTAAACCCCGTACTAAATGCATGTTGAGTAATGTTACACGTGGGTGGGTGCACGGGTACAATTATGTGTGACATATACTGTAGTAGTGGTCAAGTTTCTGGCAGGGGTTTAAACCACTGATCTCTTCCTTAGGAGTCCAGTGCCCGACCGCAGGGATATTCCCGCTAGCTACAAGCTACATGTAGTAAAGCTGATCAACCCGCTTCCTAGCACACTCCTTCCAATCATGAAGAACTGCCATCCCTATTAATGATTAACCAATGGTACTTGCCTGACAAGCTACTCCATTCCCTCTCTCTGACCACCCCATCTCCTCAGCAACTTAACTCAACTCGCCAACCTGAGCATTGACCTAACCCACTCCTGCGAGGATCTTACTGGCGACCCCAATGTTGTAGTGGCCGAGTTTCCAGCTGGGGTTGGAAACATCAACCTCCCAAGAGTCCAGTATACTGCTAACTGACCTGAAGGTAAGTTCACGCCAGCTACAAGCTAGTACAGGCACTGGCGAACTGGCTTCCTACCACAATATCATTAAGGTGCGCGATTGGCTTATATTCTCTCGCATCTATTTAGAATCTAATTAGCAAAGCTGCTAATTTGCAGATATTTTCTAGGATACTTTGCTATTTAGAATGAGATGCTAATTATACAATATATTCTGTTTCCCCCCGAACAAATCCACCGACCGCAATATGCCCCCTGCATCGATTCAACTATCCTCCCTCACACGAGGTACACCGACTGATTCGGGTGAGCGAGAATATCGTTCGACTTGTCCGTGACGTCAATGACAAGTTATAACCCACTGGGTCGCCGATACTTATTAAAGCGGATAACGCTCATCTTCCATGGACCAAAGTCAACATAACCTGTGACGTACAATGTAACATGACGTCAAACGCTGAATATCTCTTTCCTTAATCTGTCATCGCGAGAAAGCTTCACGCGAGCACATTCCATTCTTCTCAGTTTGCTCATACTGAGAATGTCGGCGTTTTTCTTTTCGAAATACACGAATGATTTGCATGAAATGTAGACTATATTCATATGTGCGAAGCTGGGACTTGGAGCTCTTGTTCCCCAGAAAGAAACAATATATTGTCTAATTTGCACTTTGATAATCGCATCTAAATTGCATCGATTCGCACCTCCTGGATACTTAATATATTATCTATTTAGCGTAGATTCGCAGATTCAATTTCACACGCCGGCTTCACAATATATTGTCTAAATAGCACTGTGGCAACTGAATTTAAATTTCCCGCATTTCCACGTCGCCCAGACTTAAATAAAAGTAGATTGGCATATCATTTCCATGTGATTTCTTTTAACAGTAATAACGGAGGCCAGTGGTATAGACGACTCTAGCAAGTTGTCAGAATCAGAATTTATTGTACAAAACGCCCACTTGGAGCCGGGTACAAACACCATTATGGAACTAAAGTAGACAATCCATCTATAGTGTACCTGAAACATAACATATGTACATTATAAATCAGTGATACTGATCTACAAATGCATTCATATATGCAGTCATTTCTTTTCAAAGTAAGAATGTATACAATCTCAGTGAACTCAGATATAATATCACGGAATTCCCCTGATTTTCCATCTTGGTTTACCTAGATTGCAATGTATATAAAAATGATAATGTTAATATGCCTACCGGCTACTGCAGAAGAAATGTTATACCTTACTGTGTACATTCTAATCATGGATGCATGTAGTAAGCAGGATGTTTAGAGATAAAATGATGTAACAGGCCTTCAACCAGTTTACTCTTATCTCTTTGATTCTCTCTCCATATGCGGATTAAGCTCTTAACTGGCCTTATGACATGATATATTCATTGCGAAGATAACATGTAGCATTAGATGTAGCATGGAGCAAAGATTATGGTTAAACAATATACCAGAGAGAGTCCAGGTTTTTAGCTTTCGTGATTAACGCCCTTTCTTAGTATTCTTGTTATGGTAACAATATGCCGTTTGTAGGTTCAACAATCAAAGGTGAAGCATTGTCATGAGCGACATTGCC
Organism: Hanleya hanleyi; assembly: GCA_036873755.1. NCBI lineage: Eukaryota > Metazoa > Mollusca > Polyplacophora > Lepidopleurida > Hanleyidae > Hanleya > Hanleya hanleyi. The sequence continues at coordinate 43,897 of JAVTVY010018583.1, forward strand.
ATTACCATTTCTGTAAGTCCGAGAGGCCATTCACCGCCTGTCGCGATAGCACTGCAAATTTTAAAACCACCCCTTGGATGCACTCACAGATGACTATATAGTTATTTTTTTAGGGAGATAGTTGCTAAAATCTGCACGGAATATCATCAAATTATTGTCGACCTTTTATCATTTGAACGCAATCCCTAGCGTCAAATGCCATTTGATTCTCACGAGAATTGTTCACTTAATGGTTTTATAGTGATTGGAACAATATGGCATTTCTAGGTTCAACAAACAGGGGATATCCTCATTCAATTTACTTGTGAAGGATTTACTGCCGCATAGATAATATTATTGTTATATTAACAACATATCATTTCTGGGTTCAACAATAGAGAACGAAGCATGATTGATAGGGTTAAACCGCTTTGTGAATATATGTTAAATAGATAGTATATTAAGTCTTCTTGAATTGCGGATATTTGCAATTTACATCACATTATCAATGCTCTAATTACACAATATATTGCTTACCATTCAACAAGAAATGTCTATGAATAAAATGTATTTGCGAATCTACGTCAAATAGACAATATATTAACTTACCATGCCATAAGGTGAGAATCTAGGCTAAAATGAAGATAATAATTCTCCCAGGAATCGACGAGAACAAGATCAGAGTGGGAATCTACTCTAATTACACGATATATTAACTTTCCAGGAAGCGCGAATCTATCCAATTTAGATGATAATTACATAAAATGCTATTTACACAATATATTGTCTCTCATGCATAGAAACCAGTTGCCGAGATCAAATCGTTTTGTGAATCTACGCTAACTTGAAAAAAGTAATTTCCCTGAAATCATTCTCCCGATATCAATTCCCAATTCTGAGTTTGTAACCTAAAAGTCGGTGAAACACCCTCTGTTGGCACTGTGCAGAAAAACGCAACTGCGAATCTACGCTAAATAGACAATATATTAACTCTCCTTGAAGTGCGAATCTATGCAATTTAGATGAGATTATCAAAGTGCTAATTAGACAATATATTGTCTTCTCTGCCATCTCGACTAGATAAACACATTTGCGAATCTACGCTAAATAGACAATATATTAACTTTCCGTGAAGTGCGAATCTATGCAATTTAGATGGGATTATCAAAGTGCTAATTAGACAATATATTGTCTTCTCTGCCATCTCGACGAGATAAACACATTTGCGAATCTACGCTAAACTGACAATATATTAACTCTCCCTGATGTGACAAAAAAGTGAATGACAAATCGATCTGCGAATCTACGCTAAATAGACGATATATTACCTTACCATGCAGTGCGAATCTATGCAATTTAGATGAGATTATCAAAGTGCTAATTAGACAATATATTGTCTTCTCTGCCATCTCGACTAGGAAAACACATTTGCGAATCTACGCTAAATAAACAATATATTAACTTTCCGTGAAGTGCGAATCTATGCAATTTAGATGAGATTATCAAAGTGCTAATTAGACAATATATTGCCTCCCCTGCAGTCTTCCCGAGGTAAACACATTTGCGAATCTACGCTAAATAGACAATATATTAACTTTCCGTGAAGTGCGAATCTATGCAATTTAGATGAGATTATCAAAGTGCTAATTAGACAATATATTGTCTTCTCTGCCATCTCGACGAGGTAAACACATTTGCGAATCTACGCTAAATTGACAATATATTAACTCTCCCTGACGTGCGAATCTATGCAATTTAGATGAGATTATCAAAGTGCTAATTAAACAATATCTTGCCTCCCCTGCAGTTCCGTCGAGGTAAAACAGATTTGCGAATCTACGCTAAATAGACAATATATTAACTCTCCATGAAGTGCGAATCTATGCAATTTAGATGAGATTATCAAAGTGCTAATTAGACAATATATTGTCTTCTCTGCCATCTCGACGAGGTAAACACATTTGCGAATCTACGCTAAATTGACAATATATTAACTCTCCTTGAAGTGCGAATCTATGCAATTTAGATGAGATTATCAAAGTGCAAGTTAGACAATATATTGTCTTCTCTGCCATCCCCACGAGGTAAACACATTTGTGAATCTACGCTAAATTGACAATATATTAACTCTCGCTGATGTGACAAAAAACCCTATTCACCCACTCACTCACTCACTCTTCTCTGCCATCTTGACGAGGTAAACACATTTGCGAATCTACGCTAAATTGACAATATATTAACTCTCCCTGAAGTGCGAATCTATGCAATTTAGATGAGATTATCAAAGTGCTAATTAGACAATATATTGTCTTTTCTGCCATCTCGACGAGGTAAACACATTTGCGAATCTACGCTAACTAGACAATATATTAACTCTCCTTGAAGTGCGAATCTATGCAATTTAGATGAGATTATCAAAGTGCTAATTATACAATATATTGTCTTCTCTGCAATCTCGACGAGGTAAACACATTTGCGAATCTACGCTAAATAGACAATATATTAACTTTCCCTGAAGTGCGAATCTATGCAATTTAGATGAGATTATCAAAGTGCTAATTATACAATATATTGTCTTCTCTGCAATCTCGACGAGGTAAACACATTTGCGAATCTACGCTAAATTGACAATATATTAACTCTTACTGAAGAGCGAATCTATGCAATTTAGATGAGATTATCAAAGTGCTAATTAGACAATATATATTGTCTTCTCTGCCATCTCCACGAGGTAAACACATTTGCTAATCTACGCTAAATTGACAATATATTAACTCTCTGTGAAGTGCGAATCTATGCAATTTAGATGAGATGATCAAAGTGCTAATTAGACAATATATTGTATTCTCTGCCATCTCGACGAGGTAAACACATTTGCGAATCTACGCTAAACTGACAATATATTAACTCTCCCTGATGTGACGATAAAGTGAATGACAAATCGATCTGCGAATCTACGCTAAATAGACGATATATTACCTTACCGTGCAGTGCGAATCTATGCAATTTGGAAGAGATTATCAAAGTGCTAATTAGACAATATATTGTCTTCTCTGCCATCTCGACGAGGTAAACACATTTGCGAATCTACGCTAAACTGACAATATATTAACTCTCCCTGATGTGACAATAAAGTGAATGACAAATCGATCTGCGAATCTACGCTAAATAGACGATATATTACCTTACCATGCAATGCGAATCTATGTAATTTAGATGAGATTATCAAAGTGCTAATTAGACAATATATTGTCTTCTCTGCCATCTCGACTAGGTAAACACATTTGCGAATCTACGCTAAATAGACAATATATTAACTTTCCGTGAAATGCGAATCTATGCAATTTAGATGAGATTATCAAAGTGCTAATTAGACAATATATTGTCTTCTCTGAAATTTCGCCGAAGTTAAACACATTTGCAAATCTACGCTAAATAGACAATATATTAACTTTCCCTGAAGTCCGAATCTATGCAATTTAGATGAGATTATCAAAGTGCTAATTATACAATATATTGTCTTCTCTGCAATCTCGACGAGGTAAACACATTTGCGAATCTACGCTAAATTGACAATATATTAACTCTTCCTGAAGTGCGAATCTATGCAATTTAGATAAGATTATCAAAGTGCTAATTCGACAATATATTGTCTTCTCTGCCATCTCGACGAGGTAAACACATTTGCGAATCTACGCTAAATTGACAATATATTAACTCTCCCTGAAGTGCGAATCTATGCAATTTAGATGAGATTATCAAAGTGCAAATTTGACAATATATTGTCTTCTCTGCCATCCCCACGAGGTAAACACATTTGAGAATCTACGCTAAATTGACAATATATTAACTCTCCATGATGTGACAATAAACCCTATTCACTCTGCCATCTCGACTAGGTAAACACATTTGCGAATCTACGCTAAATATACAATATATTAACTTTCCGTGAAGTGCGAATCTATGCAATTTAGATGAGATTATCAAAGTGCTAATTAGACAATATATTGACTACCCTGCAGTCTCCCCAAGGTAAAACTGATTTGCGAATCTACGCTAAATAGACAATATATTAACTCTCCCTGACGTGCGAATCTATGCAATTTAGATGAGATTATCAAAGTGCTAATTAAACAATATCTTGCCTCTCCTGCAGTTCCGTCGAGGTAAAACAGATTTGCGAATCTACGCTAAATAGACAATATATTAACTCTCCATGAAGTGCGAATCTATGCAATTTAGATGAGATTATCAAAGTGCTAATTAGACAATATATTGTCTTCTCTGCCATCTCGACGAGGTAAACACATTTGCGAATCTACGCTAAATTGACAATATATTAACTCTACCTGAAGTGCGAATCTATGCAATTTAGATGAGATTATCAAAGTGCAAATTAGACAATATATTGTCTTCTCTGCCATCCCCACAAGGTAAACACATTTGCGAATCTACGCTAAATTGACAATATATTAACTCTCCCTGATGTGACAATAAACCCTATTCACCCACTCACTCACTCACTCACTCACTCTTCTCTGCCATCTTGACGAGGTAAACACATTTGCGAATCTACGCTAAATTGACAATATATTAACTCTCCCTGAAGTGCGAATCTATGCAATTTAGATGAGATTATCAAAATGCTAATTAGACAATATATTGTCTTTTCTGCCATCTCGACGAGGTAAACACATTTGCGAATCTACGCTAAATAGACAATATATTAACTCTCCTTGAAGTGCGAATCTATGCAATTTAGATGAGATTATCAAAGTGCTAATTATACAATATATTGTCTTCTCTGCAATCTCGACGAGGTAAACACATTTGCGAATCTACGCTAAATTGACAATATATTAACTCTCCATGATGTGACAATAAATCCTATTCACCCACTCACTCACTCACTCTTCTCTGCCATCTTGACGAGGTAAACACATTTGCGAATCTACGCTAAATTGACAATATATTAACTCTCCCTGAAGTGCGAATCTATGCAATTTAGATGAGATTATCAAAGTGCTAATTATACAATATATTGTCTTCTCTGCAATCTCGACGAGGTAAACACATTTACGAATCTACACTAAATTGACAATATATTAACTCTTACTGAAGTGCGAATCTATGCAATTTAGATGAGATTATCAAAGTGCTAATTAGACAATATATTGTCTTCTCTGCCATCTCGACTAGGTAAACACATTTGCGAATCTACGCTAAATAGACAATATATTAACTTTCCGTGAAGTGCGAATCTATGCAATTTAGATGAGATTATCAAAGTGCTAATTAGACAATATATTGTCTTCTCTGAAATTTCGCCGAAGTTAAACACATTTGCGAATCTACGCTAAATAGACAATATATTAACTTTCCCTGAAGTGCGAATCTATGCAATTTAGAGGAGATTATCAAAGTGCTAATTAGACAATATATTGTCTTCTCTGCCATCTCGACGAGGTAAACACATTTGCGAATCTACGCTAAATAGACAATATATTAACTCTCCTTGAAGTGCGAATCTATGCAATTTAGATGAGATTATCAAAGTGCTAATTAGACAATATATTGTCTTCTCTGCCATCTCGACGAGGTAAACACATTTGCGAATCTACGCTAAACTGACAATATATTAACTCTCCCTGATGTGACAATAAAGTGAATGACAAATCGATCTGCGAATCTACGCTAAATAGACGATATATTACCTTACCATGCAGTGCGAATCTATGCAATTTAGATGATAATTAGAAGAATTATATTGCCTTCAAACCCCGGCACCAAAGATTAGCAAAATATCTGCACTATATTGTCACCAGTGCTATTTAGCACCATGTTAAGAGATAGGGGAGAATGAAAAATATCAAGGAAAAAGCCAATTGCGCACCTAACTCCACAATATACAGGTAGACCAACTGGTAAACACCTGAGGAAGGGGTTTCACTACTGGAGGAGAATTGTCTGGGCACTCCAGCTGGAGCTGTCTATATCACATCTGACTTTTTCAGATGTACTTACCTTGGTGAGAATATAGTCAGGTTGCCTTAACCCCTCATTCACATCAAAATGATCCGTGTTGGGGACATCGATCAGTTTCACTTTGATTCCAGCAGTCTGCAAATCCTTCAAATAAAAGTTATAGATTTGGCTTCAATAGGTTGGTCACCAAAATGAAAACTTATATTTATTTCTATGTGAGAAAGTTTCTATCAAAACTACCTACTCTTAAAACGTCTAGTCATCTTGAATTAATTTCATGCTCACATCTTTTTATGGAACCAAAGGTTGATACAAGCTCCGACTGAGGGTGCTCACACGACATAGCCATAATTTCATAACTACCTACTCTTAAAATGTCTAGTCATCTTCAATTATTTTCATGTTCATATCTTTTTATGCAACCAAGAGTTGATACAATCTCCGACTGAGGGTGCTCACACGACATAGCCATAATTTCATAAGGGAGACAACCGAGAATTCTTCTCTCCTTTATCAATGGAGCCTGCTTTGGCAAGACACTTCCATGGTCTTTTCTTCTGCCTTCCTCTGTGTTGCCTCATATATGACGGTAACAACAGAAAAACGGAGAGTTACTTTATCCTTTATGTAAAGAGTGACAAAGGATGAATTTAAACCAATGGACTTGCATGAAATAAATTTCTCGTGCGAAAAACATCCCATGTTTAGTGCCATAATTCTGTGAGCATTTAGTATGTGTGGAGGTTAGGGCTGTTCCATTTAAAAAGGTATGGGAGGGGCGGAAGGCAGCTTTGAATTATACCCCACCACCCATAGAAATTTTATTGGCCTTCCCAATGTTGTAACATGGATTGAAGGGAATTTCCTCCCATGACCCATACAATAATATATTGAGTGCCTTCCTCCCTTCCCATACTTTTTTAAATGGAACATCCCTTAGATAGAAGCTCCCGATTTAAGGCTTATCACATGGAGATGGGTGTTACAGTTATAAACGCGTTCCTAACTGCTAGATCACCTTGATAGCTAGGCATGAGTTTATGGTTCATTTGCACTGTAAATATTGTACTCAAATCATAAGGAAAATTCTGGTGATTGCCCTCAGTGATGCCAGTGTACTCTGGCTTCTATTCAAGCTGAGGAGCCACAAATATGACAACGGAAGAAATGGGCTTTCAGGCATCAGCTGATAAAGGCAGAGAGGAGCTTTCATGTCATCAGATGATAACACTAGAGATGGCCTTTCAGGTCATCAGCTGATAAAGGCAGAGAGCAGCTTCCATGTCATCAGCTGATAAAGGTAGAGCGAGTCGTTGAAGTCATTGGCTGATAAAGGTAGAGAGAGGCTTCCAGGTCAGCACTGATAAAGGCAGAGAGGGGCTTTCAGGTCATCAGCTGATAAAGGCAAAGAGGGGTTTTCATGTCAGGAGCTGATAAAGGCAGAGAAAGGCTCTCATGTCATTGGGTGATGATGGTAGAGATGGGCTTTCATCAGATGATAAAGGCAGAGAGGGGCTCTCATGGGCTTTCATGTCATCAGCTGATAAAGGAAGAGAGGGGCTTTCAGGAAAAGGTGGTGAGGGGCTTTCAGGTCATCAGTAGACTGAACCCAGCCCCTGTTTCAAAATGCATTTTATAAGAAAAATGAAGGGAAGTAACTCAGCCTGAAGAATTGCTTGAAACAAGGACTGGACGTGACATCACAATGGAGCTGTCTGACATACATCAATAACCTACAGAAATACATTATGGTTTATTCCCCAAGTTTCCAACTTCAGCCTTAAAATGAGAGATGGATGTTTCAGTTAACATGTTAATCTATGTAGTCTGATTGTTTATCAGGGTGAGAAATAGCCCTTTGCCGGGTTGCCCAGGGCAACCCAAATTTCCTTTGGGCAACCAAATTCTGTCCAAATTGCAATGCATTTGGATGTGTTGGTTGCCCGTGCTTGCCGATGGGCAACAAGAATTTTTTTTCTTCTATTTCATACCCTGTTTATTACCTGGTAGAGTTCTGTGGACTGTCGTCGGAACTCCGGAGGATCATGTTCAGCAAATGCTATGGTGATCTTCCGCACAGAGCTCTGTTTCGTAATGGCATTAATATGGTTAGCAGGGCTATTGTTCCACGCGACTTCACTGTGAGAAAGAAAATCTAGCTACAGGTTACAAGCAATGAAAACCTGATGATAACATGTGAAACCTGAACAGAAGTAACATGCGGACAACTAGGCCGCAAATAGATATCAATTTGTAGACCAATTTCATTGTATGAGATAACAAGAGCCAGGAGCTCACATACCCCACACAGGATTTTTTATAACCGAACAACCGCATAAGTTTGATATGCTAATTTGGACAACCTGATAAGGGGGCATTCAAGTATTACATACGCAAGAAGGGGGGGGGGGGGAGGGGGAAGACAGAGGAAACCCCAATGGAAATTCATGAATATAGTTATGCCAACTTTAAATTGTTTAGATGATTTCCCTTGTTGTTACTGTATGCGGCGGGAGCAATGCTCAATTGACGTTTCTCCGCAGGCGATAGGCGACATATGTATATGCAAAATAAATGGCAATGTTTGTGAAATATTAAAGCTGACCATGTGTGTTCATGACACATGTGACATGCTCTTCCTTATGGACAGCTATTTAAGTTAGCCATATGAAGTTAAAAATTCAAATTTACAAATATGTTTGCATAATTTGGTGATAGCTGTGGAAACTTTTGCCTAGCGAACGTGAGCGCCTGCCCGATTTTATGGGAAACAGGAAATTTCGTAAAGCATATAGGCCAAATAACCGAGGAGACCTTACCATTCTTTGGTTAAGTTTCTGTAAAAATAGGCCTAGGAACACACTAATTTTGAGAGAAATTTAAAAATCTCAAATAAGATATCAACTACTCACTCCGTCATCTGTAGGGGTTTGTTAATGGTTGTTTTTACAAGCGGCCTCAGATCGAACACACCACTTACCAATAATGCACCTGAAAGAACAATAGCCAAGTTGACATGGCTTCGTTCCTTCCTACACTATGCCATGATTCCTCTCAATGAACTTACATGTACCCTCCGGGATCACACGATTCCATGGGTCGTTCGGCTCTATCCGGCAGTAAAAAAAAACCTCCCAACTCTCTGTCTATTATTAGTTTTATCGACTTCGGCTAACAGTTTGATTGCCGTGAGAGCTCATCCGTCTGCGATCAGTCTTGAAACATCAACAGCCGGTTGAATGTTCGCCATCACCTTTGTACGGGTCACATGATCCGTATGATACGTTCACGTGACACGTACGAATACAATGGAGGAGAAATTCAACCGGCTGTTGATGTTTGAAGACTGATCGCAGACGGATGAGCTCTTCAGGGCAATCAAACTCTTAGCCGAACTCGATAAAACTAATAGACAGAGTTGGGAGGGGTTGTTTTACTGCCGGATAGAGCCGAACGACTCATGGAGCTATGTGGTCCCGGAGTGTACATGTAAGTTCATTGAGTGGAATCATGGCATAGTGTAGGAATGAACGAAGCCATGTCAACTCGGCTAAAAGAACAATCAAGGATGATAACGCATATAGATCAGATGTGTTCAGAAAATCATTATGGAGAACCATTTGTCAGTTTCTCATTCAACCCATTTTCCCACACCTCGCATGCGAATAAGTAAATAATTGCTTGATCAAGTACAGTCAGCAAACACAAACCAACATTTAGGCTAAGTACTGTTTCTATTAAAGACTAATAAATACTTTTATTTCAAGTCTTAAAGAAATGAAACAAAGGGTAAATTCGATCTCTGAAATAATAAATTCTTCAGAAATTTCTAGAATATATCTTCTCACGAAACTCTGCATATTCACCCTATAACATATACAAAGGCTGTTTTTGAAAATTGCTTTTGAAATATTCTGCTGCTCTTGATGGGGTGGCTGTTCACAGAGGCTAAACATCAAGAGAAGCAACGGTTTCCATACAAAGCTAAGGCCCTTCGTTTATAGCTTTGCCTTACATCAGTCCTGTTGGCCACAAAAATGCCTTTCACCATTTTCCAAGCAGGGCTGTTCTAGCAAATAATGGCATGGACAGTAGCCTAAAACTGATAAGATTACCTGCTGATTATACCCGAATTAGGCAGCTCTATTGGGCCTAATTTCCCCTATGCTATTCTAAGCAGGAAAACATCAGTAGGTGTAATGAACCATTAATTAATGGCTAATTAATTAATTTTAATAATATAACTCACCTTGTTAACAGCCAATGGTAGTTTGTTTTAAATAATAAGTACCACCGTTATTATACCAAAATCAAAAGTTTACACCCATCAATAGCAGGATGATATCAAATATGTTTATAGTGACTACACTTGATAAAGATTAGGCTGGTATATGGGCGGCCATTTATGTCAAAATTACTAGCTCGGGTTGTGCAGCCTAACTCACAACAGACAACGTATTTAACGATATAAAGTGTTGGTTTGAACGATTATTTCATCTTTTTGCAAACAAGGAACCTAACTCTAAACGCATATTTCATCTCTCTCCAAAGGAAGAATCTAACTGTGAACGAAAAGTGGAGATACGGAAATACAAGCGAACTCAGAAGGAACAGCATATTTCAGCACGTACAACGTATCAGAGAACGAACGACCTCTTTCAGAACGAGTTTTATAATCGAGGGGGCGCTCAGCAGACGGGAGACCACTCGAGCGCCTCTGTCTGCTCCTCCCCCACATGTTGACACCATTTTCAGGGGTGGCTCTCGTTTACATGTGCGACTCATAGTAAGGAGTCTCACAAGATGAGAATGACAAGTCCCTGTGAATTTTTGTCTGATATCTGAAGTTCAAACCTTTTGGTACACTTTAACCCAGGGGCAAAAAAGAACCACACTCATTCACGACCTGAAATAGCGGAACTCGAAATAGCGGCCGAGTTTCACGTCATAAATCTTTCTACCATCCGGAATGACCCGAATATTTCCGGAAATAATTTTCGAAGGAACGTTGTTCGTTGTGAAACAGCTCGTTCGTTCAGAGTTATACTCTTCGTTTAGAAATAGGTCCCTCTGTGTCAGACTGGCTATTCGTTCAGAACTAGGCTTTTCATTCTGTGTTTGCATTCGAACATCGTGCCGTTTGTTTTCGGTTTGAGTATACGTTTAGAGTTAAGGTTTTTTTATTTGCAGGAATATAAAATGCGTTTAAGACTACAGTGTACATTGTAAGATATGCTGTCTTTTCTGAGTTTGGCTTTACGTTTTGTAATTGCTAATTTTGACATGAATGGCTGCCCATACTGGTAAATGTCATGAGATGGTGTTCTGGTTCTGGTCCACATAAATAAGTGAGATCCAGCAGTGATTAATAGGCAAGAACTTTTGGAAGATTAATCATGTGGGCAATTTAGGAAGGCAATTCTTGTGCAGTACTTGTACCCATCACATCAAGGGAAACAACTCTGGCATGAACTGCAACACATCACGGGAGACAACTCCTGCCTAGTATCCTGAGGTTGATCTCCGGATGGAACTGTATCAGGCTGGTGACAAATCTGGAATTCCGATATCATTTAAGTTGATGCTTAGATTTTCCCTAACAGCAGACAGGCGCAGGATTCCCAGAATGAATTTGCAATTCCTAGTTTTGCTCTCTTTCGGGATCCACTGATTAACTTGGCATAATCATAGAAAATAATTCAAATCGATGATAACTGGGCTATTTTCGACCTGAAGTTTCCAAACTCATTGTCATGTATGTAAGCATAATGGACTTTTCTTGCTGTCGACATAAGAAATAACCAATGTACAAACTGCAAATTACTGTTGATCATCACACATCAATGCACCTGCCACTACTATCATGGAAAATCACCTTTCATCAACTGGAGCTCACCTTTTAAAAGACATGAACTGATCATATTCTCTTTCAACCAATCAACAGCAAGCATCATAGCAGCTAAGTGGCCACCAGCAGAGTGCCCGCCCAGGTAAACACCCCTGTCAAAATGAAGGTTCATGAACAATCATGCAATCTGAATAGACTATGTTATAGTATTTTATGTCACCTGGTCTGTATATAATAATTATCATTTAACAAGGAAAACCTTGCATACCATATCAAGCCATAATCAATTTCATACATTGGTGGAAATAAGTGACAAAAAATATTTCCTCATATCAAAAATTAAGCTTTTAAATTAAGTTGGCCAGCAAGCACTGCGGGTGAGTCACACATGTTTACCAAACATATGGTGGTCAGTTGATCAAGTAATTAACCTTTTTCAAACTTTTTAACAAAATGATATTGAAAATTTATTAAATTTAGACTAGGTTGAAAGTATTAAAGGTTTTCTAAGTTTGCCAAAATTATCCTTTTACATGTAGTTCAGTTGAAGGCAACTTACAATTGTGTTCTGATTTGTTCAAATTATTGAAATTTGAACTGTCATAATATCATTTCCAGGACGAAAGTTATTGAAGAAATGAGGCATGCTTATTTTGTTTGAAAAGTATATTATAGGAATCAAAGTCCATGTACTAAATTTTTTTATGAATAGTTTGGAGTTATTAGCAAGGCTAGTTGAAGATTAAATTTTCCCAAACGACTACGACTCCATTTCAATTCAAATAATTCAGTTCTAGTGAACAGAAGAACACAATTTTCTAATTCCCTGGTTGAATAGGTTTTCATAAAATGTACAGCTTGTTTTGTTGAGTTTATTTAATTCAACTTAACTGAGCAAAAACTCATAACTTTTTAAGGTTACATGTCTCAGGTTACATGAAATCACTGCAACTTACGGTAATTCTCCTAATAATTCAATCACAGGAAGTTCACTTCTCAACTCTGTTATTCAAAAACAGAGAAAAAGTAACATTCCCATTCTTCTATCAAATTGAAGAGGAGGGCATGGAGGGAGGGAATTTGGCTTAATGTCACACTCAAGTTTGTTTCACTCATATGGTGACCGTCAGTTTGGTTGGTGGAGGAAGCCGGAGTACCCGGAGAGAACCACCGCCCTTCGGCTCAAATTGAAGAAACGCCATATAATGACAAAATGTGACACCTTGTAGCTGGTGCCATCAAGAATATTTTCAGATATGTCACTTTTGTTGCACTTCCGGTGATCGAATTAGTAGGGGAATTACCGTATCTATAGATCAATCACATTAACATTCAAGATAAACACAATGTGAAGTAAATTTGATCATACCTTATAGGACCTATCTGGTGCAATTACAGAAGTTGGCCAAATGAGGTGTGGGCTGGAGTGCCAAAATGAAATATTTTGTATAAAAATAATTTACAGTTAGCTCAAAAGTTTGTTATTTTGTCTTATGGTCTGAGTATTTTTCAGGCCCTGGGCTTCGTGTTATTTATGAACAGCATCTTAAGTAGCGTATTGTGCAAAATTGTCTAATTCGAGCTGAAAACAGCTCATTTGTCCTCCGTAATCACATGAAGCCAGGGCAGAACTAAGATCAACTTTACCCTGACATGTTGGTCATGTGAAAAGTTAGCTGTTGCCCAAAAACTGTTTTGGTTCTGGACTAGCTTCACATGTTTAGAGAGAGAAAAGGTGCTGTTTTCACCTTGAAATCAATGATTTTGCTCAATACACTACTTCAAGATGCTCTTATTCAAAAACCCTAAAATGCTGGAAAATACTTGGATCCTATAGATAATCTTTAAGATAACTGAAATATTTCATTCATATGTGATATTTGATTTTGGCACTTCAAACCACACCTCATGGGGGCCAAACCTTCACTATAGCATGCCAGGTCCTTTCATTCTCAAACAATTTTTAGTTCTAATTCTATCCTTCTGTCATCCATGTTTATCATAGAGCTCGGAGTCAATTCCCTAGGTTGCTCACCTTGAAAATCTGATCCAGGAGGTGGGGCTAAGGAGAGCATCTCGTGGCAACTCCTCCCATATCTCGCCAAGGCCATAAAATCCATCAATTTGACCTGATATTTTAACGTTAATGCTGTTCATATTTGAGTTAAGAAATTACTCTTCTCGAGACAGGATTATACGAGGACCTGAGATATGTGGATTGTGGCATACTGGTAAATATACAAACCTGGAATCTCGTCGCTTGGCCATGTGGAGTACATATACTACTGCCTGTTTAACCTCAGACACAATCTGGTCCATTCCAACTGGGAGAGAAAAGAAATTTGGAACAAAATACATGTACATATACAGGTAGGTAATAATGAAAATACATGTACACATATGATAATCCCTCTAATAATACAATCTATTAAAATGGGGACAAAATTCAATCCATGGTTCTAATAAATTTGATCACCCTCTAGAATCATTGAAATAATGAAGAAACAATGGATTATATGTTTTAATACATGGCAGTGTGACTAACGTCACAGGACCTACGCAGTAGGGTAGGCATTAGGACTCCCAACGTGAACTGAACTCTTGGAAATCCCCCCCCCCCCCTTGAAATCCTGGCTATATTAAGATGGGCACTGCCCAAGTCAGAATCAGCAGTGATTTTCATCAAAAATCACCAGAAATTTTTATCATAAGTTGGTCAGCTCAGAACTTGATGGTAACAGTCCCCTAATGCACCTTCATGCCAAAAATCAAGGTTCTAATGTCAACAGTTCTCTTTATTTTGCCGATGAAAGGATTCGGATGGACTCGCTCATTACCGGACAATTTGCAAATGAGAGCCTACTTCGTAGGAAAATATTTGATCACCCCATGATTTTATAATTGAAAATTTCAGTTCCTGTGATTGAATTAGTAGAGGGATTACCATCCATCCCACAGATGACCAATTTATTCTTTCTCTCTCATAAATCATTTCATATTCTTAATTGCTCAGTGGCAAGCACCACGCCATATGAAAGAATCATTTCTTCACAAGGCCAATTGATCATACTGATCAGTGGTTGTCCTTCTGGCAACTGAGATAGGTTTGTCAAGGACCTATATAAAATTGAAAATCAAAGGTTGAACAAAAGTATGGACATTAAGGGTAATGGAATCTTTTGGGAGAACCTGTTCATTCTCAGTCATGTTAGTGTTTCGGGGATTGAAGGTTTGAGCTTCCATGAACTTTTCGAAGGAATTATGGGGCTCAACTGTGGGGCTTTGATCATACCAGAAGCAAATGATCAAGCGAGAGATTTAACGTCGTTTCCAACAATACTGCAGTCATGTCACCAGAAGAAAATGAACTAGGATTCTGCATTCCTACATTATACTAGCTAGAGTGCACTGGTCACTGCCTTCATGCTTATGACACGATGTGGCGCAGTTGCGCCATAAGATCGGTATGTGCCATCATGTTCACACATATACAAAACAAAATCGAATGTTGCATCATGGGAGATGAGCTGATGCTGGAATTTCAATGCTCAGCCTATGAAATGTTGATAATTAGTTCCACCCACCATTCCCTGAGTGGTGCCTTGATATATCGTCTTGTGTGTGCAGGGACTGTGCAAGAGTCTAGTGGTGTGGGTGGGTTGACATGAGCCAGTGCCATCTAGCCAGTTTAATCTAATGATAATCAGGTCTAGTTAATTTGCTTCTGGTCAATATGAATCTAATGCCATACCTGTTGGGGCAAGGTCATAGCCCACAGCCACGACGACAGCACCAGCCTTGTTCAGGGGACCAACCATAAAACTGGACATCTCCAAACTGACAAAAGTAAATCGAGACTACACATACCATACAATTTATTCGCATTGCTAACATAGAAGAAAATAACCAAATGCTGAATGCACAGAAGGCTAACAAGGAACAGTACCTTACAATCACAACATATTGCTTTTATACGAACTTGATTGGCCAAATTAAATTTTGAAACAGAAATCCAGGATTTTCATTGGCCTATCAAAAACTCCCAGCCAATCAGGGATAGGAGTTTCTGTAAAGGTTCATTGAAAAGGCCTAACTATTGACATTGGAATTCTAACGTTATTCAAATAAACAAAATGACTGACATGTACAACATAAAATCATATGAACAGGATTTTTTTAAACATGAATTCTAATACAGAACATGAATCATGCAAAGCATTGAGAACCCCTCAGCCTTGAAGATATTTAAATAGGGTCCTGGTTGACGAATAAATGCTGGATGGCAGCAAGCAGTTGGTGACAAAAATTGACAGCTTAATCTAGTGACCCAGGGTCAGGTACTCATGTATATATTCTTGAGATGTGGTGGTAACAACAAAACAGAGATGGACATATTGTACAAACATGCACATATGATGAAAATACTCCTATTGATGCTAAGTTTGGCTAAAGCCCAAGACCACTTATGTGTGTAGTGTAAGGTCACTAAGCCTACGCCTTATCATCCCTGTGTTATGGCAGCTAAACACTCATTGATGATGAAATGGAAACTTTGACCCAGTGACTCTCAAAAATAGGTCAATCTTATTTTGCGATAGACTACTACATGTGTTATATAAATGCAAGACTGGTGCTCCAACCTAATCATATCGTAGTTATTTATATCGTCGCTATATGGCCGAAATAGCGCTGAACGCGACGTTAAACCCTAACTCACTCACTCCAAGGTTGCCATTCTTAAATCAGATAATTAAATGGTGACAAATTGACAGAATTTGACCTGATGACCTGAAAAAAAGGTAAGTCTCAGTGATTTTCAAATCTGACTACTGTTTCATGACCACATGTATGTGTGATGTAAGTTTGGTGTACCTAGACATTCATTCTTAAGATATGATGATCAAAGAGAACACAGAGATGAATGAACGGGCGTATGTACATGTTGACAATACCCTGATTACAATTTTGGCTGTAGTCCATGACCAGATGTGTTTCTTGTGTAAGTTCAAAAGCTTAGGCTATAATGTAATTGAAATCTGGTGGTAATAAGCAGCCAGTGCAAATATTTTTTGACCCAGAAAACTTGGATCCATCTCACTGGTTTTTGACAGGTTACAAGGCCATATGCATTTGTAAAGAAAGTTTGTTACTCCTAGGCATAGTCACTCTTTAGATATGGGGGTAACAGGTAATTTGTGAAAATCAACCAAGTTTGACTGGATGACCTTGACAAATATGGGTCAATCTCAGCGATATTCAATAGACTTCTGCTCTGTAACCACATGAATGTGTGCTGTAAGTTTGGTGCTCCTATTCATTCTCAATTTATGGTAGTAACGAGAATATGGAGATGGACATATGGACAGGCAGACGGACATACAGATGTATAAGATGACGATAATACCCCAAGTCCAAAGTTGGCAGAGGGGTAAAAACTCTTTATGCATAGCTCTTGATCAATGTTGAATATTTGAGTCATGATAATAAAGTACAAATTTGACCAACCCTAGAAGTTGCCAGTAGCCACCATGGATGTAGACAAATATAGGAGCATCTGCACAAAAGTAACAATACAAACGTGAAAACAGACAAGGAAAATTGTGTTACATTCATGCACATGCAAACAAGTAAGAATGTTCACAAAGAAAGCGTATCTTGCTTCTAGTGTGACAACTATTGACAGACCAGGAGATGTTGTAAATGAAGCTTTGGGGTCAATAGAGTTTTTGAGACCAGATAGGTAATATTCTGTTACAATGATCTGCATGTCCATCACATGCAATTTTATGAAATTATAAATGTCATCATGGTTAACTGGTGATTAAATTATTATGTAATTTAATCACCTGAAAACCTACTTTAAAAGCCAATAGTGTCTATATTCAGCTCTAATTGTTGAATACTGTTCACAAATTAGTAGATTTGGCAAGAGAAAAAGTACCGGGTATTTCACTCCAGGTTTTGTATTCAATGGGAGGCTTGCACAATAAGGCCAAAAGATCAACTGGAAGTGCTAGTTCTGTCAGTTGATCGGTTAACTCGACACAAATTTACAAACAGGTGTCAATTCCATAACTAGAGGTTCCGCTTTGACCCTTGAGTTGCCGCTCCGGCATGAAGCCTATGCTGGTTGTTTTTTTGGGCAAAAACATACGTGACGTCTCCCCCAACCTCCCACCTTGCCTTGAATGGGCACATAATTTAAGGGAAAGTGCTATAAAATGAATGTAGCAATAAGTATCTTAAACAAAGCTGCGTATCTAAAAATATTAATTACAACGAAGCGATTTTCATTGTATATACATGTACAAGTAGATGAACGGTTGGACGGACATCGGACACGGATGAATGCATGCACACATACACTAAAACCTGATCAAATGCGGGGGCTATCCCAATGAAGCTTCCATCCAAGTTTGGTGAAATTCCATCCAATAGTTCTCAAGGTATCTTGCAGACAAAGCCTGTATATACATGTACAAGCAGATGGACGGACGGACGGACACCGGACGAATGCAGGCACACACACCAAAACCTAGTCAAATGAGGGGGCTATCCTAATGAAGCTTCCATCCAAGTTTGGTGAAATTCTGTTCAGTAGTTCTCCAGATATCTTGCAGACAAGCCCTGTATATACATGTACAAGTAGACGGACGGACGGACACCGGACATGGATGAATGCACGCACACACACCAAAACCTAATCAAATGAGGGGGCTATCCCACTATAGCTTCTATCCAAGGGGAGTGAGATTCCGTCCAGTAGTTCTCAAGATATCTTGCAGACAAGGCCTGTACATACATGTACAAGTAGATGGATGGACAGACGGACACCGGACACGGATGAATGCATGCACATACACCAAAACCTAATCAAATGAGGGGGCTATCCCAATGAAGTTTCCATCCAAGTTTGGTGAAATTCTGTCCAGTAGTTCTCCAGATATCTTGCAGACAAGCCCTGTATATACATGTACAAGTAGACGGACGGACGGACAGACACCGGACATGGACGAATGCACGCACACACACCAAAACATAATCAAATGAGGGGGGCTATCCCACTGAAGCTTCCATCCAAGTGTGGTGAAATTCCGTTCAGTAGTTCTCAAGATATCTTGCAGACAAGGCCTGTATATACATGTACAAGTAGATGGACGGACGGACGGACACCCAAGCTTTCATCCAAGTTTGGTGAAATTCCATCTAGTAGTTCTCCAGATATCTTGCAGACAAGCCCTGTATATACATGTATAAGTAGATGGACGGACGGACGGACACCGGACATGGATGAATGAACCCACATACACCAAAACCTAATCAAATGAGGGGGCTATCCCAATGAAGCTTCCATCCAAGTTTGGTGAAATTCCATCCAGTAGTTCTCCAGATATCTTGCAGACAAGCCCTGTATATACATGTACAAGTAGATGGACGGACGGACGGACACCGGACATGGATGAATGCACGCACACACACCAAAATCTAATCAAATGAGGGGGCTATCCCACTAAAGCTTCCATCCAAGTGGGGTGAAATTCCGTCCAGTAGTTCTCAAGATATCTTGCAGACAAGGCCTGTATATACATGTACAAGTAGATGGACGGACGGACACCGGACACGGATGAATGCACGCACATACACCAAAACCTAATCAAATGAGGGGGCTATCCCAATGAAGCTTCCATCCAAGTTTGGTGAAATTCCATCCAGTAGTTCTCAAGATATCTTGCAGACAAGGCAAGGGGACGGACAGACATCCATCCATCCAGACATCCAGACAGACAGACAGCACAAACACTAGATGTCTCCCCCCAACATAGTTGGGGGAGACATAATAAGATTGGATATTTGCTATTGTACAAGTCTCCCGTTAATTTGAAAGGTGATCTAACCTTGTCTAATACTGCAGATTTAATTATTAGAGGCCTTACTATAACATAACATGCAGTTCTCTATTTACAAATAGGACTACAACTCCATTCATAGAATACATTCATTCATTGAATACATTCTCATAGACATAGCTACATGAAAGATTCTGTTTTACTTACCATAAGGAAGTGTGTTTGCACCAAAGATGTGTAACTTTTGTTTTTCCCCATCTCCATATGTCACATCTTCACACTCTATACTTTCTCGTGACTTTTGACTTTCTGAAGAAAGAATAATATGCCTCAGGCATGTTACAATGTAAGGCACAAGATTGAAGAGGGAGTGGGGATTTTGTTTAATGTCACACTCAAGGTTGTTTCACTCATATGGCGACAGCCAGTTTGAATGGTGGAGGAAGTAGTGCACCAGGTGAGCACCACCGCCCATAGGTTAGTAACTGACAAACTTTCACACATGCACCAGTGGGGCTCGAAACGATGCCAGTTCAGCTGTGTGAGGCTAGCGATCTCCATTTAAATGCCTTAGAGGGCCCGGCACCAGATTGACATTTAAATATGTCAATATATTAAAGGATAGAGGAGATCAGCCCACACAAGTAACCTTGGCAGTCAGCAGTTGCCGAGGTAAATGCCGTGGCATAATCAGTTCATCTCAACAATATTTAACATTGTGTTAAATAGGAATTATTTTAATATGACATCAATTTTGCCGAGGTGAATTTCTGAATTGTGTGGGCTGGGAGATACATACCTAACAGTTATACCTGTAGCATTTAATTATTAGTATTAAAACATTTGGTAAAAGTGAACAATTCAGAATTTGATTCCTGTCTGCTTCCCATTAGTGAGAGTTTGTGGGGTGGGGTCATGAACAGTAAATTACAACTTACAATGATGTGCCCACAACTTTGAGGTCAGGAAATTAGGACTATATATAGTAGAATCATGTCAAATTTTTCTCAAGAACCACACATAATTTACCCTGGATTACATGGAAAACAAATATTCATCCGGCAGCCCTCTCAATTCACCATGGCAATCAGCAATTGCCGAGGTAAATGCCATGGCATAATCCGTTCACCTCAGCAATATTTAACGTGGTGTTGAATAGGAATTATTTTAATGACATTTTTTTTTTGCCGAGGAGAGTTTTCCGAGTTGTGTGGGCTACATTCGATTAAGGAAATCTTGTCCATGAACTGCAAACATACAGTGAACCTGCTGTACAAGTTGGTCAGGCCATTGTCACTTGATTGGTTGTTTAGTATGACCTTGATTTTCTAAATACACAAGCTGCATGCTATAATTATTTATTATTAATTATTAACTTGCAAACCAATTATATATGAATATGAAGAAAATGAGTAAGTTTTACTCATAAAAATGTGAATCCCTCATCTATTTTAATTATTTCCCCTCAAAATATAGATGAGGGCTAGTCATGCTATAAACAACTAATCAAGCGACAATAGCCTCACAATCAGCATTGAGATGCCTATGCTAGCTCTTCGAATGACGCTGTCACTGGAAAGGACCCCTGGATGAGTACTGAAAGCTCTTATAGCTGAAATATTGCTGAATGCGACATTAAACCTTAATTCTCTCTCTCTCTCTCTCCTAGATTCGAATCACAGCTGCTGTGTGAGGCATGTGGCAAAAAACATGTAAGCTCTCTGTGTGCCTGTGTGTTATCCCATAATTTCATCGTATTTGAGCTCATAGTAATATAATGGTCTTTTGATTGGTCGTATCAATAAGTCACATGCTTCAAGAAGTTCAAGAGGCGAGGCATATACTTATTAATAATGCATGAAATACAGTGCAGTTTTTTCAGCCAGTGACATTGTAGGTGGGTGCCTCTGGAGGAGCAAGAATGCATTTACCTGAGGAAACTATTGAAATATGTGACTTAATAACCTCATCTGGTGACATCCTGTGACTCCACTGGCTTGGTGAATACTCATGATCCAAATCCTGAAAACAATAATAAACACCAGTTTCAATGCACAATTTACACAACAACTAAGAGCTGGGGAATGGCATTGATTGTACCAGGGCTGTGATCACAGGCCCGCAAAACAAGAGTTTTGGGGGGTGTGGGCGGTGGTATTAGGGTGAAGTGTCGAAATTTGGGGTCTCTATATATAACCCCATGCTTCATATAGTGGATTTATATAAAGCATGGCGTTATATATAGGAGACCCCATATTTCGACACTTCTGCTAATACTACCACCCACACCCCCAAAACCCTTGTTTTGCGGGCCTGTGGCTGTGATCATACGCTGAATAGCCCCTAGAACTAGGCACATGTACACTAATGTATGTTGAGCACGAGTAATGTATCGTACATAGACCTCTCAATGCTCAACCCACCACAACCACTTGCCCCCGCTCCCACCCAAAGCACACCCACATTATCTTCAGAGAAACTGACTGTAAACTTTCGACATTGTGACCATGGATCTGTGTCGCTACTGTGTGTAGGTCATATTGCGGCAATGCTGTGCGAGTGTTGAGAATGGGACTCCGGCAATGTAGTGTAACAATTAGCCCTCAAGTTGGTATTTTCTTCAGTATGTGCATACAATTAATGGACCAAGGGCAGTTATTTACTGAGGCAAATGAGGCAATATTTTTATAGTGGAATGCGACAGAATATGCTCAGTTTCTCCATATAACTCTCACTCTTTGGGCTCATCAAGAAAGTTACATTTCTCCAACTAAGAATGTGGTGTAGGTCATTTCCATGAGATGTGATTTGCCTTATTTTTCACATGTGAAATGATTAATTATTTTTACATGAAATGTGATTTTTCAATTTTAAGGAGAATGATGACTCTCGATCTCCATCGCTCTCCGATTTATTTTTTTGTTTTGTTTTTTTTCTCCAGGAAAGTTTTTGATCACTCTCCTGAAAACTGGCAGGCAATGCAGAGGGATATTGGAGAGAATGAATGCTCTGGACAAAACAACATCCAGGAGAAGGATCAGCTCTCGCAGATTTTACTAAAACGAGAGACTAGATACGATTTATTCTGCTGAGCTGTGATCGATATAAATTTTTTGATGAGATCTGTGAAATATGTTTTTTTTATTGTCAACTGTGATTAATGTTCCTTTGTGAAATGAAAATGAGAACCAAACAGAGAATCAATACATTTCTAGGCCAGAAAAAAACATCATGTTGTCAATATGTAAATAGCATACATATTTTCATTGAGCAGAAGTGCTGTGAAAATATGCAGATTTTGGAAATAAGATATCTGCATTGTGTTGAGGGTGGTAGGGCCTATAGTGGGGTTGGGTATGTAAATCATGTTCCACTGAAAATAATGTGGTTATTTCATGAGTCGCAAAAAGGAAAATGACCATTTCATGTTTAATGAAAAATTATTTTTGGTATTTTTGGTAAACATGAAATGACCATTTTCCTTTCTATGACACTAGGAAATTTCCACTAGGAAGTTCCTGGCAGGTGCTTCTGAAGGTTGTCCCACCTCAAGTCATGGTCACCCTCCCTACCCCCACCAAACCCCTGATCCCAAGTCAGGAAGTGGGGGAGACCCCCTGCTTCTGTCACTAGGAAATTTCTACTGGCAAGTTCTTGGCAGGTGACTCTGATTGGTTAAAGCTCCATACTAATAAGCTTTACTCACTGCACAGCGGGTCGCATAGGTGTGGCGCGGGATAGGGTGGGGCGAGAGAGACCTGGGGTTTTCACTACCTGAGATTCCATGGGCCAGGCTTGCACCCTACAGTAGAATGGGTCGACTGCGCATGCGCGATGAGTAGTATAGAAAGGACACGCGATCTTCCTAGTCATTCTAATAGCCAATGGTATCCACACTTATGAAGAGCGTCACTGGGATGATCCAGTCTTCTTTAGACTAACGGCATGTCTATTCTTCCCAGACTTGAGGGGCCAGATTTGATCCCCCATCCCAGAAGCGGGACAGGAAACTCTGTTGCTCCTCTCACGGTCCAAATCACCCCGATTGATTCAAATATGCAGGTTCTGGATCGTAGTGCCGTACTGCTTGTACTAATAATAACCTGAATGCAACACCGCCTTAAGCCTCGATTCTAATGGAAATATTAATTTCTCTGATCTAAGTCGAATCGAGCAATTAGCCCTGCTTTTTGACCCTCCCTTTAATCGCTAAACACATTAGCATGTGTCTGGAGGAACGTGGACTTCGAACTGGATAGGGTGGACCACTTCCTTGTGTATCATGTATCCACGACCACCTATCCGCATACCTCTCCAAGTACAAGCTGCTTTGTGAAAACCAATCTGGATTCCGTGCACAACACTCATGCCAGAGTGCTTTAACAAAAATGATTGAATCCTGGCTATCTTCGATAGACAAAGGGAATCTTGTTGGCTGTGTTAAGTTAGATTTCAGAAAAGCTTTCGATACTGTAAATCATACTATTATACTACAAAAACTCAAACTCTACAAACTCTCTACCAAGGCGTACAACTGGATGGAATCTTACCTACAAAACAGAAAACAATTTGTTTCAGTCGAAAATCACATGTCTGATCCTCTCCTTATTCATGCTGGTGTTCCCCAGGGGTCTATCCTTGGACCTCTGTTATTCATTATTTATGTTAATGATTTGCTATTATGTGATCTGACGATCTATATGCTGACGATACTACTATATACCACAATGCACGTAGCTTGAAAGAACTGAAAGATGTTATGAGTCTGGATAGTGAAGTCATTGAGAGATGGTGTCAGGAAAACAAACTGTTTATTCACTTTTCAAAGTCCACTAGTATGATCCTCACAACAAAACAAAAATCAAAAAGGTGTGATCTTAATTTTAAGATCACCCTTGATGGCAATGAGCTTAAGAATGTCAAAAAAGACAAAATACTGGGCCTTAATGTTGATCATAGCCTGAGCTGGAATGATCATACTGATTATGTTTGTCAAAAACTTTCTTCCAAAATAGGAATACTATATAGACACAGACACCTACTCAACAAAGAAGCAAAAATCACCTACTACAATGCGTACATTCTCCCACACATGGACTATTGCCTCACAATTTGGGGCAATGCATCCACTACACAGACTGACAGAATTTACAAACTTCAAAAAAGAGCAGCCAGAATCATTTTAAATGCAGATTACTCAACCCCAACAAAAACACTTTTTAAAGAACTCGGATGGCTAACCATACAAGAACGGATAACTATGGCAAGCCAAAGTGCTTTTTATTCGAGAATTTCCGATATCGGGAATTGAATTCCCGATATCGGAATTAAAATTTCCGATATCGGAAATTCATGACCTTCAATTTCCGATATCGAAAATTGAATTCTCGATATCGGAAATTCAATTTCCGATAACGGAAATTGCAATTCCCGATATCGGAAATTAGAATTTCGATATCGGAAACTGAATTTCCGATATCGGAAATTCGGAGACAATTCCCGATATCGGAAATTGAATTCCCGATATCGGAAATTGAATTCCCGATATCGGAAATTCAATTTCCGATATCGGAAATGCAATTCCCGATATCGGAAATTGTCATTGAATTTCCGATATCGGGAATTGCAACTCTACGGTGCACTCCACACTTGCCACGGTTTCGTACAAAGTGGTCCCTCCCTAATTTTATAATAAGGAAGATCGCCCGATTTTGACAGCAAGGTAATTCTTCTTACCTATCTACTAACTGATATCTATAGTATCACCCTGCTGGACGTAACCATTTCTCCAAACGAGGATATAACAATTGCTTGTTGATCGCACCCACTCGCCACTACAGAGTTAATCGTGTCCGGAATTGAATATCTGGAGGACCAAAATCCGCACTTTTTCTGGAAGCGAAAATCATGATTCCTCTATGGCGATAAAATTTTACAAAAAACGAGTAGGTCGACCCCCTATTTTTTTCGCCATATTAAATTGTCCTTTGGACGGGAAACACTTTAACATACATAAAAAAAAAATCATTTCATGTTTTTCAGAAAAGTTGAAGAAGGGCTAAGGAGGATTGCACGTCTTTCCTTTTCAATTTCAATAGCTCACAAGTCCCCTGAAATAATGGCACGAGTGTGCCCATTTAGAAAATATATACGTTTACAAGGTTTTTGTTAAAGATTTTACATCTATTTATGGTCGAAGATCCGAACCCATGCCTGTTTTTAGCCGCACATCATTTAGGTTTCAGATTCAGATTCAGATTTAGGTGTGGAATGCACCCCTAGGTTTTGTAAAGCTTTCAGGCTTTCATTTCCGATATCGGAAATTCGGTGACAATTTCCGATATGGGAAATTCTATTTCCGATAACGGAAATTGAATTCCCGATATCGGAAATTGAATTCCCGATATCGGAAATTGAATTCCCGATATGGGAAATTCTATTTCCGATATCGGGAATTGCAATTTCCGATATCGGAAATTAGAATTTCCGATATCGGGAATTGAATTCCCGATATCGGAAATTCGGAATAAAAAGCACTTTGGCTTGCCATACAACATGGTTAAAAGTCAAAGATAACAACTGGAAGACAATTAATACGACAAGATCTTCGGATGACGAGGCTTTAATAAGTGAGTAAGGGATAAAGCAACAAGAATAACATGGGCTTGGTGATAGCGGAAAAGTGAACCTACACAGGCAATTTTTCACAGACATGTACTGTACTGTATAGTACTGAACGGTACTGCACGGAAAGGCCCACCATACATGTGAGTACTGAGCTGTAACTGAACAGTTCCTGTTTGGTAATCACAGGTCAGAACTGAACTGAGCAGCACATGTCAGTTAGCAACAGCCTGGTTCCAAGAGGTAACTGAGCAGTATTGCACAGTAACAGGTTGGTTACTGTTCAATTACCATGCAGTACTGTTCAGTCATGTTCCGTGTGGTACTGTACAGTATTCAATCATTACTGACAAGTTACTGAGTGGTACTGTGTGGATACTGGTCAGTACTGACTGGTACTATACTGAGGTGTACCGTTCCGGGCCCTTCCTTGCGGTTACCATTCAGTTACCACACAGTACCAACATGTGGGATTTTGGCTGTGTAGTAAGAGTTGCCCCCAGAGGAAATCAGTTAACCACGCAAGGTACGGTTTAGAGAGTGAGTAGCCAAATAAAGCTTCCCCACGATGAAATAACAAAGAGTCAATTAGCGTCACTCCACACATAGCAAAAATACTCGGAATATCTACCAGGGATATTCCAGCTCGGGCTAAATCATTCAAATGAAACTCGTGGTAAAAATAAAGCTTGAGGAAATGCATGTGTTAACCTTAGCATGAGGCAAGTCATTACATCATCAGCTTACACAGTCAGTCAACGAAGCTCGAGAGGTTATACGGGAGTTGGTCTATGTGATTGAGAAGTTCTTGCAGACCAGAATTGTCGCCATTGATGTGTTCATCAACCCCAAACCAAATGACCAAGAGGTAGAGCGCCGGAGATTACAGCGGTCCTAACACAGGAAATTGGTACGACTAACAGCTATACTCATGAGAGCGTTCTACCTCTGCGTTTAAGTAGGGTACATTAATCTCTCGTTGGTGTTCGAGAAGTACGTGGGATTCAAAATATATTTTGTGGATTTGAATCCATTCTCAAAGAGAGCCGTGTCTACCCGCGGGAGACCAAAGCGACTCTCATGTAAACTGGTGACATTTTTGAATCTCCAATCTCAAAGCGAGGCATCATGACATCACTCGCTCGACCGGGACTATTCTCCCGCCGGTAGACACGCAAAATGGTACATCTTCAGAAAATTTATGACCTAACCCAAAGATCACAAGATCATTATTGTTTAGCATCATCAGATAAACAAGAATAGTACGACCAGACAACATGCAGGCGAAAATACGGTATAATTGACGTAATTCGTTGTTTTCCGCGTTTCAATGGTTGATCTTCAATGCAGAATCTAGGTCAACTAAATTTATATCTGCTGCTTCAAACGAGTAGGCCATAAATAAAGTTCAACGTTCAGTTTTATTTTTTTAACAACAAAACTTGCATAATGATAGCAGCAAAAGTAGATGTCATAGGGCGTGTGAACAGTACTATGTAGTGAATGAAGAACAGAAATGCTGCAACTGCCTTTCCCTGATCAAGTGCATGTCACACTAAGAACCCGGGATAAATTTTCCGAAGATGTACCGTCTTGCGGTAGACACGGCTCTCTTTGAGAATGGATCGGAACTGTACGAACTACTTCCTGTATTAGATAACTCGCTTTCACGGCCAAGTATACATACCGACAATAATTTGTTCGCGATTGATATGCTCCGAAACGGAAAGAGTCATTTTTCAATTATATAGCCCACGTTATGTTTAGCAATTCGCTTCTAACTCGGCGGAGTCAGCAGGTCAATGACAAGCCGGATACAGACGGTAAAAATCATACGCCGCCTACTCACCCCCCAAATTTTGAGGGGATGGCTCCCATTTACACGTGAGACTCTTTCTCGCAGTAGAGAGTCTCGCGAGACGAGAATGGATTTGAATCCACAGATACGCACCCAACCCAGAGATTTACGAAATATCGAGCCGGCCCAGATATTTATATTACCTGTATCCAGAGAGACGACTCGGGACAGAGAATATGGATATTGACGTTAGTAGTAGGGAGAGAGCACGAAGGCATGCGTTTTCCAGGGAGGTAACTCTTGCATCCACCAGGGGGCGCTGTTTCCAGGTTAAAGGTACAGGGGACGCCCCATCGCCTTTTACCTCTGTGGCGCCAGGGGGCGCCACCAGCTGCGTGTGTATTCCTCCGCTGTGATGCGGTCTGGTGGTGATGCGGTCGCGGGAAAAAGCTTCCGCGGAGAAAAAGTAGTCCCTAGACTTGAAATACGCTGCATGGTCCGATTGGGTCGAGTGAGGTATCAAAGTGAAGCATTCGTGAAGGGGCATCCAGTCATGGGTGGGTGTATGTAAAATTAGGATTTTTTCCCGAAACTATAAAAAGCGGAACACGGACTTTACCCCTAAAATAGGGGAAAACACCTATCAACCCTAGCCAAAAGGGCTAATATCGGTCCCCGGGCTTATTGGGGCCTGCCTATCAAGTCAATGGGGTGGGTGCATGTAAAATTAGGATTTTTCCCCGAAACTATAAAAAGCGGAACACGGACTTTACCCCTAAAATAGGGGAAAACACCTATCAACCCTAGCCAAAAGGGCTAATATCGGTCCCCAGGCTTATTGGGACCTGCCTATCAAGTCAATGGGGTGGGTGCATGTAAAATTAGGATTTTTTCCCGAAACTATAAAAAGCGGAATACGGACTTTACCTCTACAATAGGGGTCTGTATTATACAATATAAGGGAAAATGCCTGTATGGGGTATGGGGATGGTCAAATTTTTTTTCGTGGGCTTTACTATGGCTTGTGGGGTCGCGTTTTTCTCGTCTCGCCGAGAAAATGACAATGGGAAGGGTCCCGGAGCGAATCGGTGAAATTTTTGGGAAAAGTCACCGAGGTCTGTATATAGGCCCATAGGCTGGCCATGGGGGGTATAGGTCCAACCTGGGAAATGTACACACGTTCATTGTGATATGGGTTGCTTGGATTTGTTTTTCACGTCTCGTCATTTAGAACACGATGGGAAGGGTCCCGGAGCGAAACGGTGAAATTTTTGGAAAAAGTCACCGAGGCCTGGGACTGCATGGCTATGGGTGTATAGGTCCATACGGGGTGGACGTTTTGGGATCTAGGTGGGCCACTAATGGTCCGATGCGGTCGAGTGAGGTATCAATGTGAAGCCTATGTGAGGAGGCAACCGATGGGATGGATGTGGGGTAGAAATATCGTCATTCTGCGCATGCGCAATAGACAAAGTGTATGGAAATAGACGTTTTGGGATCTAGGGGAGCCACTAGTGGGCCGATTGGATCGAGTGAGGTATCAATGTGAAGCCTATGTGAGGGGGCATCTGATGGGGTGAGTGCGGGGTTGAAATATCGTCACTCTGCGCATGCGCAGTGGACAAAGGGTATGGAAATAGACGTTTTGGGGTCTAGGTGGGCCACTAGTAGGCCGATGGGATCGAGTGAGGTATCCATGTGAAGCCTATGTGAGGGGGCTAGACTAGGGTGTCGTTTCCATTCTGCTGCGCAGGTCACGTGGGTTGTGACGTCACTTCCGGGTTTCACCTCCAAACCCAGAAGAGTTCCAATGTTCTCTTAGACGTCCGGATGTTCAACCTCCGGGGGTTTTCCCGGCCCCCCAGCGCGCGCGGGTTCTCCGGCCGCAGCGCGCGCGCGCGCGTCATCACCGGCAGTGCGCGGATGGATGTCGGGTCAAAAGGTCAAAGGTCACATCCAGGTCAAAAGGTCCAAGGTCTCCCTTTCGGCAAGGTTCGGAAACAATGTTGCGGCATCGATATACAGAGCTTGAACCCCAAAAGGGGATTGTAAATTAACCTGGGAAGGATGGGCAGTTCCATTTGGACCAATCAGCGGTCGAGAAAAAGAGCCAATGAGCGATCGATAAAAGAACCAATGGACGGGTACTAGAATTTCGCTCACGTCTGCGCCTACATCCGGGCACTTGTATGTAGGTGTATAAAAGTGAGAATATTTAGGGCATTGCTGCATTCATTGGCCTATTTGTCCTCATTTTGTGCTTAAGCTTTCACTAGTGAAATCTCATGTTAAATGGAATCCTATACAAAATAACATTACACTACCGAACAATCACGGACTTTCACGAAGGGCCGTCACAGGGCGTAGTAGAAAAAAGCGCATTTCTAACCTTATTGACCTTATGGCGCAAGCGAGTATAACAAGTGCCACGCACGGTGTATAAAACCCTACCCAACAGGCACACTATAAAGCCACCTCTCTAACCGTTCGCTTTTCATTCTCCACCATGGCAGCGAGCGGAACAGAGCTTGCGTTATTCCAACTGACGTCCGACGTCTACCTCATCGTCAATGACGATCACCTGGAGCTGGTCCAAGACGCACCGCAGAAGGTGAAGATTTTGTTATCGCTATCAGGCTGGACTCTATTGACACGATTGTTACAGGGAAAAGAGCCCGAAAAGGATTTCATGCACGTGGAAGTCGGTGTGCACATACGCACTGCTGGAGAGGATTCCCTTTTTCCCCGGTTGGAACAGAGTGGAGGTACCTATATCACACTCTGTCCACCCTTATGGATGGCACTGAAAGATGTACTCCCGAGGTGGATGACTTACTACACCCCGAGGTGAAAGAAGGGACTGTGGCTACCCGGAGGCTTACACCTGGCTGCACCCTATTGTTGTACCCCAAACGAGTGGACCTCATCGATAGCGGACTTAGGTGTTGGTGTACGACTGAACCCAAAGCGCACGTCTCTTTGTCACCGGAAGGATGGACTACCTTGAAACGGGTGTTGTTGGGTGACCTGCACAGTGATACCATTCACCTGTGTGACGACGTCTACATTTTCTGCGGTCCCTTTTTCGCTCGACTCCTCTGTCTGAACGACGGTGGTTTTACCCTGGACCCCGATCTATGGACGGCTTTGGAACAAGTAGTCCCCCTTGTCGATAAGGTACTATCTCTATAGGAGCCACATAACCAATCAGAATAGTACGTATCACGGACTACACCCGTAGAGCTACATCTAGGCGCGCATGTGTGACATGGTCTATAAAACACGTCCCTCTGGATCCCACACCTTCATTTCTACGATTGCAGAGCCATGACGGAGATCCAGCCCTATGCGACTCGCATTTTACAGCATGCCACCGTGGTTAATTCACTCACGGTTTACCGAGCAGTGGTCCGGTCCATGTTTGCAGATGGCGACGACAACGAGGGGCGACGCCAGATCCTGAACGAGTTCACAGAAGCGGTCCTCGACAGAGTGTACTCGATGGAGAGGTATGCCATCACTCACCACTACTGGACTATGACAGCCATCCTTGATGCTCGGGCTATGGACCACGAGCGCTCACGCCGGAACCAGCGATGGCTGGTTGGCCTAGTAATGGTCTGTGCCCTATTGACCCTGGCGCTGTGGCATTGACAGTGGGACCTCACCATAAATACGAGGGTCAGACAGAGTGTGTGTCATTCACCGTTCGTCATTGGATCAAGCATGTCACCCGTCCTACGAGCCATCCTTCTCCTTACACCCCGGGTGGGGTTACACGTCTATGAAGATAAAGTCACCCTCGTGGAAGACCGTGGAGATGTTTGCTGGTCGCCCGCTGAGACCGTATCGAATACGGCTACGCTACACCGTGACGGCTGGACCAAATTTAAACGGGTGTTGAGCGGCGAGCTCGACGGACACCTCATCCACATAGACAATGCCATCTACGTACACCGTGGACCCTTCTTCCCACGCCTGGGCCGCTACCAAGACCCTACGCGAGGCTTCAACCTAGACCCCGATCTGTGGACAGCCTTCGAGAAAGTGGTGCCCATCGTGGACCAGCTGTTTACACCGGACGAGCGGTCATCAGACGAGTTGGAGTGGGCTCGTGCCCTGAGAGAAGCGGCGGCAGAACCAAATGAACAAATGTCTAGCCATGAACCAGACGACGATGCCATTGATTACCCGGCTAGACTCAGTCAGCCCAGCGACATGACCACCCGATCCTTTGATCTCACGGGGTTCTCCCTATAAATACGAGAGACAGTCAAATCTGGTACCATTCACGTACTGACCATGACGGAGCATATAATACTGGCGTATCTCAACTTGACCCCCGAGGTTTTCCTGTACGTTTATGCGGATAAGGTCGATATCATGAAGGAGGTGGGAGACATCTGTGATGCGGACCCTACACAACCGTGCCCGGCCCACATTCGTCTGTCCCGGGAGGGCTGGACCAAATTCAAACGGGTGTTGTCTGGTGAACTGGACGGCGACCTCATCCACTTGTGTCACGATGTGTACATCCGACGCGGCTCTTTCTTTGCTCAATTGGCTCGGCTAGATGGGGGTACAGTGCATTTTACCCTTCACCCTGATCTATGGTCTGCATTGGAAGATGCCGTGGTAGATGTGGATCAAGTACTTATCAAGCGGTCATCAGACGAGTTGGACTGGTCATTTACCATGGACACTGTCGAAGCCAACGAAGAAAATCAGAAAGAAACTCCGGCCCAAGATATACCCGTTATAAATAAACGATAGAGCCGGGGTCCATCATCATTTGTCACCATGAAGCGCTGGGAGAAGGTGTTGGATAACTTATACTACAGTCCCGACCGTCCGGCGGCCTATAGTGCATTGTCGGCTCTCTATCGAGCGGCCAAACCCCAGGGGATACAACGTGCCCAAGTCCGAGATTGGTTAAGAAAACAAGACACCTATACCCTACATCGATCTGTCCGTCGCCATTTTCTACGGAACCGCGTCATCGTGGGAGGAATAGATGCCCAGTGGCAAGCGGATTTGGTCGATATGAGCGCCTTTGCCAAACACAACGATGGGAATCGGTATATCTTGACGTGCATCGATATCCTATCGAAGTATGCGTGGGTGGTACCCATCCGGACGAAAACGGGGGTGAATCTCATAGCGGCGTTCAAAGATATCTTCAAGACCGGGCGCAAACCTTTGTATTTGCAAACCGACGAAGGCACGGAATTCTCAACAGACCGTTCCA